>BRYE01000023.1:27251654-27254154 GCA_030159115.1 Actinidia arguta var. hypoleuca
ATATCTAATATATATACATATACATAATCCAGGATGTTAGCACCACCCCAAAGCATTACAGATGGGTTATATCATAACCCATTTTATATTGGCTCTATGCTTTGCAGGCTGCAGCACTGCTCACCAAATTTGCCGAAAAAAATCTTTGTTTGTTTTAATAAGTAAATTTGCCAATACTTCTTGTACTTCTGTACATTCATACGCTATTGCTGTTGAATAATTGCATTTTCTCCGATATTCTAATTTGGCAGTTAAACGTATTGCAGAACCAATCTGCGGACTGTAGCGAATGAAGCTTGGCCAGAAGCTTGCATACAGACGCGACAAATCTGTCTATCTTTGGTTTGCTTATATATAATGCCTGTGAGTACTTTGTGCAGATCACCCTGTGATATAATCAGTCAGTTTGGTTTGAGAAGGTGTTTCTGTGCCTGCCTTGTGTAAATCAACGTTGTCGTTAAGGATGCGTTTAGTTTTTACTTTGTAATTTCAGGTACTAGCCTTGATGGCTTAATTTGGTTCTTGGTTGCTACTATAATTTTGGTGGTTTCATTGTTATGATTCAAACCTTTTTTTTTTTTTTTGACGGGATGGTGTTTGTCTTAACGTTGTAAATTGGTTGGAAAAATGTGACGGAATGGCTAAAGGCTTGTGATTATTGTTCCGTTGGCATTCTGATCACTGATCAAGTGAAATGGTGAAGCTTGATTCATTAATCCAGCCTAGCAGTTGAATAAGATTGTTTAGTTTTGAGAAATTTCTCAATTCATGTTTCTCTCCGTCATGCTGCTTTTGAAATACTTCCTCAGTCGTTTAAATACAGGATAAGTTACGCGTAGCTCGTGTTTATTTACGGGGTGGTGCCTAAATGCTAATACGAGGATTCTTGTGATTGTACTATTAGAGACTAGAGACCCATAGGGTCTGTTTGGTATAGCTTTTTAGATTGATTTTTTATTATTAAATTAAAAAAATTTAAATAAGCTGTAAATATATTTGATAGAGCTTCTTTTTTTTGATTAAACAATTTGTGGAATAAACAAAATTATTTAATTTTTTCAAATAAATAATTTAAATAGTTTAGTTTATAAGTACCAACAAAAACATTCGTATACTTTATGCTTGCCCTGCAATTTGCTAATTTTTGCGGTAGCATTTTGTAAATATTAAAATAATGTATTTCTTATTGGGTAAATTACAAAAATGGTCCTTATAATTTTCCTTCTTGGTCCCTGCATTTAAGAATCCTCTGATTTTAATCTAATATTTTGATTTTCTCACCTAATTAATCCAATTGATAACATAAGTTACTTTTTTGGACTGTTTTTTAGCATGTTTTCAACATATGACCTCATTTGGTGGCAATTTATATTGGAATTCTCCAAATTATAGTAGAATTTGGGAGATTTATAGTGAAAATGGGGATAGAACGTAATTTTTTGTCCTTAAATGATGGTACATATTATGCAAGTGTGAAAATATGTCCAAAATTATAATGAAATTTACCAATTAGACTTTAAAAATTGTAGAATTAATAGGCAAGAAAATCAAAATATAAAGTTGAAATTGTAGAATTTAAAAATATAAGGACCAAAATTGCAGATAGGTAAAACTATAGGGACTATTTTTGAAATTTATCCTTCCTTATTTGATTGTAACCCATATGTAATGATACTTGCCAAAAGGCGAAAAAAATAAATCACTAAAGTGGGACTTAAAGTTCTAAAAGGTGATTAATTCCAATAATCAAAGGGACTCTCGTCAGATAAATTTTATGATAAGTTCACCTTCCAATTTAAATTTTTTTTTTTATTATATGAAAGTATTAAATTATTCTTTCATTGAATAACACACGATACAGTTTTTTATTTAATGCAAGAATTATTTTGTAATTTTATATACAAAAAAATGAAATATTTTCACTCAGCTAGAAAATTAGTCAACATAATCTAATTCCTAGTTTTTAAAGTTTTCGATTACATTGGTTGAGTCTAAATATTTTGGGTCTCGTTTTGAAGGTCCATTTTAATGATTTAAAGCGTTCGTACTGTACAATAAAAAATTATATTAATCATATATAAATTAAATGTCGATCAATATAAATTTATATAAACATAAATAATTATAATTTTGCGTGCCACACTCATTTATTAATTTATAAAATAGTATTAAATGAGTAATGTTTTATATTCAATTAATATAAATTATAATATGAACAATTTATATCATTAAAATATACCTAAAATAGAGTTCAAAATACTTAAACTGTACAATGCAGTCCTAAACTTTGAACTTTAGAAAACTGTGTTCTTTTACCAAACCCATATGATTTGAGTTCTTTGACCCACTTATTTTGAAACTTATTTATCAAAGTTACATAATTTTTAATCGTGAGATGAAGTCACATTTTACAATAAATTTACTATTGAAGTCGTATTTTCATCAAATATTTTTACACAAAGTTCAACCCGCGAATTTATATGATAAAAAATAATTAAAA
>BRYE01000023.1:27331654-27334154 GCA_030159115.1 Actinidia arguta var. hypoleuca
GTTTATCATAATTTTGCTTGGATAATGATTTCCAAAATTCCATTTTATTCAATTTATTAAACTTAATTTTTTTTTCTTAATTAAGTAAAATTACTGAAACTCTCTTGTATTTGTATTTTACGTTACTCTTACTTATAACTATAAGAAGGATATTTAGATAATTTTATCGAACAAAAGTCAAAAAAGTTATATTAAATAAAAATCAGAGTGAATTTATTGTCTTTCTCCCCACAATCCTTTATTTTTTTTATTTTTTTTCCTACTAAATTCTTTATCAAAACACAGGAAAAAATAATCCAAAATAATGCCACATGGGATTAATGCATATTCCTAAAATGGTATTGGCATTTCAGATATAAAATTATCTTGTTATATGTAGAAAAACATCCATTTTTATGAAAGACTCGGCACGTGAGAATGCTGAATTAGTACACAAGTACGCAAGAAAATAGCTCTAGTATCATTTAAATGACCCCACAAAAGTCTTTTCTTTTCGACCTACTATATAATCTAAATGTAATTAAATGACACCTACTTTTATAGGGTCAGTCCCAAACAAGGGTAAAACTGTAAATTTGATTAGATGTATGTATAGGGAGGTAAAAGAAAAAAAAAATAGATGAAGGCCTAGAAGAAATTGAAATAATAATGATGTAATTGTTATGGAAGAAATTGCACCAATCATATATCGTTCCCGTATCCTTGGGAGTAGCGTAGGTTGTGTCTTTTATTTAATTCGGATTATGCTCACGATCCATTGAAAAATTCGTAGATCTAGGTACCCATTAGATTCTATTAGTATTTTTAAACATAGGACTCGTATGATTGAGTTTTATATTTAAAGCGATAGTTGGGGGGTTTAGGTTTTATTTGAGAGTTAATAACAAAATATGTTCATTATATTCTTCCCTTTCGTGCAATTGCAAATGTTCCAATTTTAACTTGTGCAATCTGTCTATTTTTAGCCGTTCCCAATTGATTGAGACAAAGACTTGGTTTGGTTTTGTTTTGTTTAATCTGACTATTTTTATTTCTCACTTTCTTTCTTCATAATGATTTTAGAGTATAAATATGAAGAATAACTGACTGAGGCCCCGTCTGGGTTAATTTTTATTTTATTTTTGAGATTTGTTGTCGTCCAGATTTTTTTTAAAAAAATTATTTAGTGTGTTTGAGTTAAGTTTAATTACTAAAAAAACCAACTAATTTTTTTAGATACCTCAAACAACAAATTTATTATTTTTTTGTTCCACTTTATACTACAAATAAAAAAAAATTAATTTTTTTAGCTACTCGAAACGGGCATCCAATACAAAGAGTTGAAGGTGGTGGCAATTGAAATAATTCCAGAAAGAAGTTCATTTAGAGCCACAAGCCTACAAATTGGACCACCAAAACCAGTTGAAGTCAAGTCATAATCCCTAGAGATTGACAAAGCTAGGGGCAATAAATGTTCTAGTTGGAAGTTCAAGGTTTGAACCCAAGTAGATTGAATCGATTGACAAATCCAATCGACCACTGGATGTGGCTTGTTAACACATACAAGTAGTAGGACCACCGTAAGACCTAACACAACACCCAAAATGAAAAGGCACATAAAAAACATGGTCACGTAATGACCAAGTTAGAAGAGACACCTATTAATTATAACTTTTATTTTTTTCGTTGTAGGATCAAAATCGAGACAATAGAAAAACGGACACAACGTCGAACAACCGAACTCCGAGTCTCCGCCGGACAATCATAATGGCGAAGGGATCGTAATTGCTTCCGAAAAAATGACGGCTACTGATTTTTTTTTTTTAAAAAAAATAGTTATTAAATATGGACTCTTTTGTGTGTGTGTGTATATATATATATCAAAGTCCAGGTGTGATGTATTTGCATTTGTAAGTTTTTTTTATAGTTTTTTTATAATTAATGTGGAGTTTTGGCCAGCTTAAATTGGTTTAAAATAATTTAGCTACTTTAGTTTTTGAATTTTTTCATTTTTAGTGATTTTTTTATCAAGATTTTATACTTTATTGATTATTCTTGACAAGAATCTAATAATGTAAGTATTTTGATATATAATTTTTTTTAAAAATATCATTAAATATAAATAAATCTATTTTTACTCAACAAATATACTATATTTTTTTTTGTCTTTTTGGTGGATTTTTTTAAAAAAAAATTGATCAAATTTTTATATTTTTTAATTCATCTTATCAAGTGGATTCAAAAAAGTATAAATTTTGATCAAATAACAATTTTTTTAACTAAAGACGAAACAACTCGACAAGTTTAACAATTGAAATCGATAGTACTAATTTTTGGTATTACGCATTTGTGATAGGGGTTTCTTTTGAAATTAAGTAATGTTTGGCTTACAAATGTCATGAAACGACATCGTTTTGTATGGAAGCACGATAGCAGTCCGTTAAGTGCACTACACTATCCCCGTGTCCATAAAAAGGCAAGCTTGTGATATGTGTCCAAAAAGAGTTTAAGAGTGAAAACA
>BRYE01000023.1:27364154-27366654 GCA_030159115.1 Actinidia arguta var. hypoleuca
CCCACAAGTGCTTCTTCTAGGGTTTTAAATTGTTGTATGGATTGGAATAGTGGTATTGAGAGTATCAACCATTGGGTATCGGGAATTGAGTGACACGATCATAAATTCTTATAAATTAACAGTTACAAAAATAAGATCATAATGGGCCATATCACATATGCCATGTACAAATAAAATTTATACGTATCACGAATCAATCAATATGAAAGTGATTCTTATTTGCACCAGTATACCAGATATATCGGTATTATGTTGTGTACAATCAAAAACTTGTATGTATCACTAACGGGGAAATAAGAAAGTGATTTTTATTTACAAAAAAGGATTAAAATTTAACTTCTTTCATGTCTAACCTAGATAAAGTAGTAATGTGGAAAAATGCACAAGGGATAGTTAAGGCCACTTCATGGATAGAGATCTATCACACACCAAAGCTTTCAAATGAGTGTTTAATTATCCTTTCGAAAAAAATTCTTTGAGGTTGCCTTCAACCCTATTCCTTAATGGTTAAGTTGAACTTGTTAATCAAAGTTGCGAGGAAAAAAACGTGCTCGATTGTAGCGAAGTTGTATTTTTTTTCAAAATCATAATTGACATTCTTTTTTTCACTACAGATGTGATTTTATTATATGGCTATCAATACTCGATTAATCTGATTTTTTATAGAGATAATTTTCTTAACGAGGTCTACTAAATGAACCATTGGGATTATGCAAGTAAGCCACAATGGAAGCGAGGAAGATTCTCACCATCTAGGGTTTTTGCGATTACAGAAAAGTCTGCTATTAAATATTAATGTAAACAAACCAAATTGCAAACATTTTTTCATATAGAACAAGATAATAGAATTTTCTTTAATTATGTTTCCATAGCAACAATACTCCAATATGCTTCTACTTCGGTATATAAACTTAAGGTATATGTTTGGCCCCACCTAACAAGTATAGGCCATCTAACAAAAAAAATCTCAATTCCAATCCAATCCCCTACAACTAATCAACTGCATTAATTCCAAGACATATAACATCTTTACCTATGGGAATATATATGGATAAATTACACTTTGCACCTCTATATATTTACTAAAATTCTACTTTGCACTATTTACTTTTAATTATGACAGTCAATCATGTACGCTGTAGGTCAAGTATGACAGTAGTCCTTCCATTCATTCGTCATTTAATTAAGGGCCACATGAACTCTTTTCGTGAGACCGCATTGCCCATTCGTGCCGTATAATTTCACAACAGATGAACGGAATGACAATATTAACACTTGCCATAAAGTGCAAGTGCAGACTAATACAATTGTAACGGCGTGGAGAGATTTTGATCAAAACATAACGGTACAAAGTGTAATCTGAATTATATACTATGCTATACTATACTATACTATATACTATACCCAACTTTCAAAACTGTCCTAAGGGTACCAATTCAAGCTAGGATGACTATAAGGTATCCCCAAACCCCCATCCCCAATAGACCCCATCACTGTTTGAGGCATTTGTCTTAGCAGAGAGGCTACAGAAGAGTCATTCTCATGGGTCCTTGCCACGGTTTCATCGCTTGTGCCTTCTTGGAGCCTCTTCGAGGCCTCGCCCTCGTCGCCCCAATAGAGCGGAGGGAGCATGCGGTTGAGGTGAGCGAGAGAGGCAGCGGTGTCTGTGCCACTGTGGCTGAGCATTTCTTCGAACAAGTGGTGGTCGTGGTCGAGCAATGGGATAGGGATGTAGCTTATGGGTTTTGTTGGTGGGATGTGGTTTTGGGGAGTTGGGAATATTGTTGGGGGTAAATTGGTCATTGAGTCGTCCCTTCCGTCGTCTATGGCTCTTGGTGGGTTGTTCTTCTTGTAGATTCGGCAGAGGACCCATTCATCGAGCTAAAAAAAATGAAAAAAAAAAAAATTTCGATCATTTTCACGAATGGGTAAGAAAAATTCGTAATAGCAAAATTCTTGTAGGAGTCATGACAGCAAGCAAACAAACAAAAAAAATATGGAATATATTTTATGAAGGGAATTTTAGTGGAATGTCAAAATAAATTGACATGTTAAGTCACAGGAATAACAATCAGTGTTAACACCTCAATTAGCATTAACGGAGGTCCAGTTTGAGATAATAATTTTTTTAATAGTTTTAATTTTAATTTTTTTTGTTTTTAGTAAAAAAATTTATTGTTTCATAAATATTTTATATTTTTTCAATTTTTTCTTAATGAGAGGAGTCTGAAAATATAGATAAATTTATCTAATTTGAAAAAAAGACCCACTAAAGACGAAAATAAATCACTTTTAATTATTTTTGTCAAAAAATTTTTTTTTTTGTTCCTTAGTGAACTTTTTCCTAAATTAGATCAAAATTTTTACATTTTCGGAATTCTCTCGTAAAGAAAAACTGAAAAAGTATAAAATTTTGATCAAATGATAAAAAAAAATCACTAAACACAAAAAAAGACGAAAACCAGAGTAACTAAAAAAATTCAAAAAAACTTAATCCAAA
>BRYE01000023.1:27376654-27379154 GCA_030159115.1 Actinidia arguta var. hypoleuca
TTTTTGGCAACCTTTCACACTACACGAATGATGACATGCTGTTATGAAAACTTAATCCCATGTGGATGCAAAAAAATTGCACCACCTGTGATTAATTAGGGTTTCTTGCCAAGCATCAACGGTCAACAACATGGCTATAGTGCTCGTGATGTCAACCAGTACAAGCAAATATCCCTACAACAACTTCTTGTCTGGTCAATGATCTTATGCGTTCTCAAGTTTTGGTGTTGCTCCGTTACAATGCACTTTCAGTTGCGTGATGAAAGGAGAATATACATCAGAATGCGTGCGCCAAGACAAAATCATGGGTCTGAAAATTCATTTGAATACAAAGAATAGAGATTTTTTTAAGTACAAAGAATCTCGTGCTTTCTAATCACGAGTCTGATTGCCTTTCATAATCATTGTGTTGGTTTATCGCGTGTTAATTGCACTGGTACATGGATTTTGTATATATGATGTGATCTTACATATGTTAAGGATGTCATTTTGTGCTCGATTCTTCTACTTCAAGATTTTTCGGAGACGTGTTTATCCGAATAATTTCGTGTTTGTCAATGGATTAGAGCTGCCATCTGTGGCTGCTCACGGTACTTTTGAATCTTGCCAATATCTATTACACCCATATTTGGAAGCCTACCCTACATTTTTTCATAAAATTCTTGAATTTGCAAGGAAACAAAAAAAGAAATAAGAAAAAATACTAGGGAGTGCGCGCGCGCGCGTGTGTGTTAATCTCATTGTCTTTCAGTCCGAAATCAAGAAGTGGAATTTAGTTTTGAGGACTTCAAGTTTATAATTATTAACCTATGGCCCATCCATCTGAGAGATTCAACTTTATACAGATTTTATAAAAATATACTATTGCCATCATACATTGATTTTTACTGAGCTTTTTCTTAGTTATTAACTCACAGCTTATTACTAGGACATGAAGATTTTGAGATAGAATTTGTACAGCATATAAGTTTTTAAATGGGACAACTGGGAATTTTTTTTTCTAGAGCCTCCATAATTAATTGAAAAAAGTGTCCATAATTTGTTTTATTTTTTCAACAAAATCTTGCAATTTGGACATTTCAAGTTTTATTTTGTTAGAAAATCTCACTTAATACACTCTCTCGTTTTATATTTATATCTAGCGACAGTCATGAAGCGACTGTCCTAATCCTTTTTAAGCTATTTTGCTCCTCCTGGATCCATTTTCTGGCTCCACCTCTCTACCTTCCTTTGTATTATCTCATGCCATGCAGTGCTTACGTAATTATTTCCGCCTTTATATCAAATTAATTAATTTCATTTTCATTTTCACAAAGTAAAAGTAAACATGCCCATAAGGGTGTAGTACCTGGCCAACTTTTTCTTTCACTAATATCACTTTCCATTTTTGAAAAAAGAACAAACTCCCAGTCAATATATTGCTCCAAGAAGTTAGAAACAATGACCATTGGAGCTCCTCCAAAGAAATTAGAATATTTAACCCACTACCAAATGTTTTTTTTTCTTGGTGATGTAATTTAACATGTGGGTCTTGTCCCATCTCTCTCTCTGGATGTGATTATTGATGCTAATCTTGTAGGTTAATCATTTTTATTTATTTTTTTATGGTTTCTCAACATCATAATCAGCATATATAAATGCCATTAATGCTTATCTAAAAACAGAAAATTGACTAGTTTTTTGTCTTTATTTTTCTATCCACCAAGTTGTCTTCTTTATTTTTCTATTTATCAAGTTTATCTTTTATAATGGACATATATGAAAGATTCTCCCAAAAATGTTGCACATGTTTATTTATGTGGTATGGACACTTCAAGTATATGCTTTTGCATTGAATTGAAAGCCTATTTTGTAAATTGAAAATAAAAAGAAAATAATAATGATGAGAATATTATTTTTAAAGACAAACAAAGGCTATAAATATTGGTGGCTCTTATGCTTAAGTATTGATGTGTTCTCTTGAATAACATTGAGAGGGGTTCTGGGAGCTGGGTGTTTTTGTTATTGTTTGAGTTGCATGTATTTTGGAATTTTTAATAATATATATATATATAATTTTTCATATAGAATCTTTGGCCAGAATAATAGGGTTACGGCGTACTTGTAACTACTAGCTTCTTCCTCAGTTATTTCGTTTTAAAGTAAACCGTTCGCAATTTAATCTCATATTTTTTGTATAGAACCCTTTTCAATAAGTATTATTAGTAACATTTTGTATCTAATAAACTTTTAGGACTCCTTTTGCTGATTTTTTTTTCCGAAAAAAACATACTCCCTCCGGCCTATATTGCTGGTCCATTATTCTATTTTGAGTTGTCCCAAAATATATATCCACTTTTGAAAGTCAAAAAATAAAAATATGTAATTTTTTCAATTTACCCTTTCTTTTCTATAATATTTCAATTAAAGAAAAAAATTAAAAATAATTATTACACGGGTAAAACTAGAAAGTCAATTAATTATGTCCCCTTAAAAAGTTGTATTAAAAAAAAAATATATA
>BRYE01000023.1:27404154-27406654 GCA_030159115.1 Actinidia arguta var. hypoleuca
TCTTTTTGATGAGATAACTCTTTTTTTTGGTCAATTGATATATAGGAGAATATATGTAAGTAACAAGAATTATATCAACGATCAAACCGGACAATCAATCACATGAGGAAGCCCAACAACATAAACCAACAACCACTAGAACAAATCCAAGAAATAGCTTCTTAATGAGAAGAAATAATTAAATATAGAAAGAATTCCTATATGGGGAATAAATAATTAATATATACCAGCTTTCGACGAGGATTGACTCTCAAACCTCCTAATTGGTTAACGAATGGACTCTAAAAATATAGAATTTTTTTTTTTAGGGGAATAAATGACTATATTCACGGGCCTTGCCTGTTGCCGGCCATCTCACTAGTACTATTTATAAGGGAGAGCTTCTTTTGTATGTGACAATTTTTTAAAATTGTATATATTTTTCATTTTACAAAATTGTCTCCATAAAATTTATTTTTTACTCATAAGTTGAATTAGTTAGAGGCTAACTAAATCATATATATATATATATATATATATATATATATATATAAGCTAGAGTTTTATCCAAATAATTTTGTATCTCTCTTATGTGGTGTCTACGTGACACTCTTAATATTTTTCTATTTTTGAAATGCCACATGATTGTGGTGGTCCTATTAGATAGATAAATTTTAATTTATAAAGATATTCAAGTTATAACCAATATAAACTACATAAAAATACACTTTTATATATAAGACTTCAAATAATATAACGATTCTAAACCAATTAAACTTTATTTTTAATTTTTTTAATTAAGATAATATAATATTTACATCTAAAATTATCTAAGTTGCTTAAAGTTATTCTGGGCCCATCTCAATTGGTTATCTTCAATATGTATTTTCTTATACCTATTTTTATTTATTTTTGTGTGAAATTTTGTAATTTTTTTCTTAGTCTTCAAGAACTTATTTTTGCTCATGGTCTTTTTTTTAACCATTTTCTTTCTCAATCCCTCTTTTAACCCTCCTTGATTTTTTTATGTGATCTTCGCTGTTTAAAGTTAAATTTAAAATTTTTGATGCAATTAAAGTAAACTCCGTAAATTTAAATTATCACAGATTTGATAGTATTTTCTCATATTTGACTTTTCTCATGATTTATTTTTTAATTGTACTATTTCTCGACCTCTGCTTACCTGTATTTGATTATTTATTTTTCTAGGTTATTTTTGTTTTTTTGTTAAATTTGATTTTTTGTCTGCAATCAAATTTAGTCATTATAATTCAAATTAAAATATTTTTTACACTCAAGTTAAGTCTTCATAATTCAATTAATCAAAATTAAAGGATAAAAACGAATTTCAAGTTTTATAAATCTGAACTTTTAAAAAGATTTTATTAGAAATATTTTTAAACACACTTCCTAGTGTTGAATAAAGCACGCACTGAACATGAATAATTTCCATTATAAAAACCAATAACAGTAGGCACAAAAAGTACTTTGAACCGGACCTCAACCAAGGCCCTCTCTCTCTCTCTCCCCTCGCATGGCAGTGCGCCTGCTATCGTACGAGATAGCTGACCTCTGCCTCGGGAAGCAGCCGCTGCGGCCTCTCTCCGCCTCCGCCACTGTTGGCGACGCCGTGACAGCCCTGAAGGCCTCCGACGACGACTGCCACGTCAGCATATGGAGCCGCGACCCCTTGTTGGATGCACCGGAAAACGAAGCCTCCGGCGAGTACCTGTGCGTCGGTAAAGTTTGCATGGCTGACGTCATCTGCCACCTGTGCAAGGCCGAGAACCTCTCGTCTCCGTCGTCGGCTCTCCAGTCCCCCGTCTCTGTTCTTCTGCAGTCCGAAGTTCCGGGTCGGGTCAGGCACGTGGACCCCTCTTTGAGGTAACTATGTTTGTGAACTCAATTTCCATCTGAAAAAACAAAATTCACTTCCTTCAGTTAATTTTTTTTTTCTTAACCAAAATCTTTCCATTTCATCCCCGAAAGAAACACCTCCATTAAATTCGTAACATTTACGGGACGAAAAGTTCAAAAATCATAGCATTTAAACGAACTCAAAACGGAGCTAATAGCTAGGACAAATTAGACTTATGTTTGTTTTTAACATAAAGAATGTTCGATTGGAATACAAATTCAGTGCGGCAGCCAATAATATGTATTTGTAGACTCACTCTAAGATTGGATATATAATTCGATGAATTTGAAATTCACCAAATTAGCTGAATTTATAATAATATCTCATCACAAATCTAGAAGTATGGATTAACCTAAAATTACTAAAATACTTATAAGTAAATGCAATAATAGAATATTGTTAAATTGAGATATTATTATATAATATTTATAAATGTAGAATCTTTTTTGCCCCATACATTACTTATTTGGTGCTTAATTTTACTTGTTAATAGGAATTCTTATTCGGTTAGTACGTTATATTTTATAATTATTCCATCTAGTGACATGTAAAGATGTTTGAGTTTGTAATTTACGACAATGGAGAGTTATATGGTATTTTTAT
>BRYE01000023.1:27411654-27414154 GCA_030159115.1 Actinidia arguta var. hypoleuca
AAATTATTATACTTTCTAATTTATTCTCCATTTTATAGCAATGTATCTAGTATCTGACGTTTATATCTTATCTATTTTTTATGTTATAAAACTCTAATAAGTACGCTTAAAATATGATTTTTTTTTTCGTAGTGCCCATAAGTACAGACAATTTCTAGTTAATATATATGTATTATCATTCTCGCCACTATTTTTGTTGGGGTTTAGTTTTGGTGTATCATCATCGGATCCAAAACGGGATTAGTTTTTTTGAAGATGCCCCTAACCAAAGCCCTTTCTTTTTTAATTGCACTCATTTTAAATACATTTAAAAAAGGAGGGATTTAACAAATTTCCACATACCTCTCCAATAGTTTGTAAAATTATTAAAAAAAAATCTGTTTTGAAAATAATATACAGATTCCCCCTTTTATTAAAATGAGTTCAAAAGACGTTAATATACAAAGGGTAAATTTTACTAACCTTTCCAATAGTTTTTAAAATTACACAGACATCTCCTCTTTTTAAAACTTATATATGTTTAAATATATAAACTAAAAGGGAGGTCAGTACAATTTGATCAAACTTCAATAGAGGTTAGTGAAATTTATCTTTTGTATGTCAATGCAATTTGAACTCATTTTACAGAAGGGGGAATTTATATATTATTCTTAAAAGCATGAGAGATTTTTGTAATTCTACAAATTATTGGGAGAGATCCATAAAAAATTGTCAAACCTCAAGAAAGGTTAGTAAAATTTATCCTTAAAAAAAATTAACCTTTCCAAAAAAAAACAGAAAGTGAATATATAATTTGTTTAAGAATTTAAAAGCAGCCGCAAAATTTCTTAAGTTGGTTAAAAGGGTGTGGTCAAACTTTATTAGTGCTTTTAACCATTTTTTACTAGCTCTAGTTTTATTTTACTTATGTAAAATGTAGGGTCGGGGCTAGGGATGCGGGGTGGGGGAAATCGAGTCATGTAAAATGTAGTTTTATTTTACTTATTGGTTAGGGATTTAATTTTTGTTATCGAAATCGATCTTACTGGGAAAAAAATAGAAAAAACTAGCTCTCTTCGAGACATGACAGATCTTTGTCGAAGGAGCAGAACAATTGGTCATCCCCAGCACTAATTAAACTTAGGTCTAGTTTGGAATAAAATTAAGTTTTCTGAATTATTTATTTTTATCTTTAGTGAACTTATTTTTATTTTATTTTTTTAATTATAAAAGAACTTATTTTGTTATAAAATCAGTCTAAATACAGATTAATTTTGGATTAATTTTTCTATAGTAGTTCTTTGTTAAAAAAATACTTTCCCAATTCCTCAAATAAAGAAGTAAATATCTTGATCAAAAGATAAAAAAATTATTAAAAACATAATAATCTAAATAAAAATGTCAAAAAATCGATATTTCAAATTGGACCTTAGAGCATCTATATCATATTATATAAACATATATGCAGACTACATCCATGTATGGATCGATTTTTGGTTGATCTGGCTGAACGAAGCAGCAAAAATGGTTTGATTGATTTAGTGAAGGAGGTGGCTGTAGCGTTGATGGAGGTGGCTATAGCCTCTGGAAGTCTCTACTGCTCTGTCCTTGAGAGTCAATTTTCCATTGGGAGATTCTTGGAAATCCATGGAGAAATACAAACATAGATAGCAGTTAGTCCTTTCTATTTCTCTGCACAATCCACATTTCAATGAAAATAGAGAAATTGGATTTTGGAAATAAAAAAAAATCTCTTAATAAATAACTTGCATGGGTTAGGCTATTATATCAAACTCCGCTGGGTTGCAGAAATTGAATTTTGAAAACGAAATTGCTCGTAATAAAGGGTTAGTCTACAGTCACCGCAAATATTTTTTGCAAATGTTATCGTGCGCACCAAAACGATATCGTTTTGGTGTAAAAAGAAAAAACATCGTTTTGATTTTTTAAACAAACGTGATTTTTAGTTGAACGACGTCGTTTTGATTTTTTTTGTACCAAAATGATATCATTTTGGTACGTGCGGTAACATTTGCGATGACTATAGACTTAACTCGTAATAAATGCAAATGGAAAAAGATGGACAACCAAGTAGGATGGGTATTTTAAACTTCATTAATTATTCAAATAAGTTTCACAACCAATTTAAATATTGTATGTTTTGGGTAGTTTTCGCATGGCAGAGGAGAGGGAGAGATTTCTCTATTAATTGGCTCTAGATATAACTTTCTAAACAACACTGATGGTGAACTCTTTCCATTCTTTATTCTTTTTTAATAATATTATTGTTTAGGGTGTTGTTACAATACTCAATTTAAAAATAATGTATATAATACACTTTAAGTATAATATCACAATTGATTATAACATTTATCAGAATCAAACGTAAAAAAAAATAAAAAATCATAATTTTTATTTATTATAAAATGTCATAACATTTACAACAATAAAATCTAACAAACTATTTTTTTAACATATAACTCCTGTAAATATTTACCACATCAATTATTACATACATTAC
>BRYE01000023.1:27449154-27454154 GCA_030159115.1 Actinidia arguta var. hypoleuca
ATTACTAATGCGAATTGTACAATTCAATAATACTATGATAATGACACTCCCGTCATAACTATGATGTGAGCACTCCCGTCTGAACAACACTTTTCTGGATGAACGAACCTCTAATAAGATCATGTGTGTGTAATTGAGAGGCATATAAAATTTTGGAGATATAGGATTCCATACCCATGAAATCTCTCTCTCATATTTTGATATACTTTGAGAGGGGTAGAAAGTTTTAGAGATACAGTATCCCATGCCCTTGAAAATTCTATCTCATATTTTGATATACTTTTTGCTGTATGATCGTGTATTGAAATTTCTACTAGGTTAAGACTTGAGAGTACACTGAGATGGAAAACAATAATTTTTGGTGGACAGAGAATCCCTAGCTGCTAACAACTTACATTGTTGACAAAGTATAAATTTTTCTTTAAGATTTGTCAAAAATTGAATCACTACATGTAATTGATTTTTGAATTAATCAAATAATTTTAGTTACTTTTATATATATATATATATATATATATATATATATATATATTATTGAGCGGCATCTTGTCTGAAAGTATCTCCATTCACTACCACTTTTAAACCAACCTAAGAAAAATAAAACTCATCTTAAATGAAAAGCTTTTTAATAGTATCTTAATATGATTTAATTGACTTCCATTTTAAGACCAATGTAACATAAATTGTTATTTCAGATAGAAAATATCTTAATAATATCTTACGATTGATGAGGAATGATTCGAACAAGTCCTGAATTATAAAATAGCGAGGCACGTCGTCTTGAGGTTTCAAACTCACCTTCCAGGTCGCCTCATATTATTAAATTGAGTTTCATTTCATTTACATATTCCCACCAAATCGTCACAAGGCGAGGTGATATATCTCGCCCAAGGAAGAGGAGACGTCTCCTCAAGGACATGGTTCTCCAAAAGGACTCCATCTCCATTAGAGGTCTGTTATCACAACTCTATACCTGATTGGAGTCCTCCTCCATGAAGAGTTCCACCTCTACAAGAGAACTGTTTCCAATAGACTCCGACTCCACAATGACTCCTATAATTAGGGATTGATCACCATTTGGCAGCCTCCTGATTAGTCTCCAGATTTAATTGGGATATCCTTCCATACTTATCCTTTCGAGGAATTCTCCATAATACACTGACACGGCTCAATACTCCCGTCTATATAAAGGCCGCTCCCCCATAACCAAAAAAGTACACTCAACACAGGCACCACATACGCACTTATTATTGTGCTCACCCATAATTATTTTCTCATCGCCTTGGTCTGATTCATACGCCGGAGGGGTTTTGAGCTGCCTCACCCCGGCCGATTACTTTTGCTCGTTGCTGTGCAGGTCGCCCCAGTTCAGCTGAGGTCCAGCACCGAGGCCGAGGAACAATTCTGACTGTTGGTTGCTCTCCCAGATTTTTACCACAACAGTGATAATTATTTTTTATATAATTTTGAATAAGTTTTCTAATTAAAAATGGGTTTATTAATTAAAAAACTAATGCATAAAAAGAAGTTTGTATTCTTTTTTCTCATCACTATCATTTGAGTATTATATTAATTAATATAATTTTATATTTTTTTATCTGTGCATAGTACAGATTTTTGATAGTTAGTAATATGGAAATTAATATGATGCCCATCTCTCCAAATATTGGAGGAAACACAAACTAATTAATCATGAATTATGAATTTACTAGTAATTGAGTACTATATTTCTTTCAAGTTTCTAAACTAAAAGACCCAAACTTCTTCATTTTCTACATCTAACAACAGTCTCTATATACGTAGATCATTTTTATAAAAAAATTGAGACTTATCGAATATTCATAGTCAGATGATTTTATATTATTAATTTCATCTAAGAAATAGACAACTTCTTTTAATTTATCATTTAGTTTTTAAGATAAATATAATAAAATTACATAGCTAATTTGATAATAGAATCAAGGGTGAAATACAATGACCTCCCCTGAGGCTTGCCTTTAATACACAAAATATCCCTGACGTTTGAAAAATTACAATGACCTCCCTGAGGTTCGAAACTTGTAATAGATTTTTTCTAAAATACACTGATCACCCTTGAGGTTTCGATTTAATATACAAAACACCCCTAAAATACACTGACCACCCCAGGGGTGCTTTGTGTATTAACTAAGAATCTCAGGAGTAGTCAGTGTAATTTCTCAAGCATCAAGGTGGCATCTGTATTAAATGCAAACCTCATGGGAGGTCATTGTAATTTTTAAAATATCAGAGGTACTTTGTATATTAACATGAAACCTCAGGGTAGTGTATTTCACCCTAGAATCAAATTGTTTTTACTCTTTCACGAATGATCTACTTACAAGAGTTGATAGGATGAATCATTCAAACCATCGTAGATATTAGTGATAGGCATGGACGGAAGTAGCATATGGCAATAGAGGGCCATGGCCCCCCTCCCCCTAACTTTTTAAAAATTATAAATTTTACTTTATTTTATTTTTTTTGTATTTGGCCACCCCTAAAAATATAAAAAAAAATTCAACTTTTTTATTTTTTATATTTTTGCCTCTCCTGAATAATATTCTTGGTTCCGTCCCTGGTGATAGGCCTCATGGGCCCAACGGAACCCTAGTGTAAAATAGAGTGCTATAGATAAAAAAATTTCCCTAAAAAATGTCTTATAATAATGCGCTAAAAATGATTTTTTTTTTTGTTAAAAATAAAAAAGTTTAGAGACACTCTCTTGCTAGGAATGGACACTGTTTGAATTAAACGGGTTATTAGAAAATCACGAACCAAACTAGTGGCAACAATTCTGCATAATTGGGAATTAAAATCGAACCACTAATTTATGTGAACCGAACTAGAACTAGACTCTTTTTATGGTCTGATTATAATCCGATTCCGGTCCTAACGTATCAAAATAATCCTTTAATATTTAAATGTCAAAGCCAATCATTCAAAAATTCAAATCATTCTAACTTCGTCCCTAATCACAGACACCACTTAAACCACCTCTACGCTTCTCAGGAAAAATTCAATAGAAGAATAATACCAAAATAAGTTAGGCCCACAACATGTGTATGGTGTGGGTTTATCATTCTTTTACGAGGGTCGTGGTTTACTATTAGGAATGAGAAATATAAAAGTGAAGATTATACTGTGTTTAAGAAAATGTGGACGAGGTTAGGCAGGCTGATGGTGAGGGTCGTGATTCATTAATATACTAATTTTTTTCACGGTTTTAGACAAGTTGAGTAACACGCGGCAGATGCTGAATTAGTGAAGTGAAAAGAGGATAAGTAGATTGACCGTGTGTTACGGGAGGGCAACAAGTGAACGGAATCCAGCTCCTCGTGGGCAAACAAAGACATATTTCATCCTTTTCATAATCTAATTCATGATTGCAGATTCCTATGGAATACGTTGGTTATTTGATAGCAAAACGAGTACAATTGGAGTGATTAATTTTTAATAAGATCCACTCATTTCCCTAGTTATGCAATTAAGGGTTTGATAAGAATTTTATATTTTTTTGGTTCTTGTTGATAAAAAAAAATTAGAAAGAAAAAAAATTAATCTTGTTGTAGTATAAAATTAAGACAAGCAACCAACAGTCAGAATTGTTATTTCATTTTGGTTCTGGATCTCGGCAACAACTTAGGCGATCTGCGCAGATGAACAAACTCAAAACTCATTCCATGTGCGAATCAGACCAAGGCTACAGAGCTATAGATGCACGTATTTAAATGTTAAAATTGTTCTGCCTCAATAAGATGGGGGAGCGGCCTTTATATAGGTATAGATAGAGATCCGTGTGAGAATATTTAGGCGAGATATTCAGATAACTATATTTGAAAAGTATATCCCTGAGATACCGGAGTTAATAATAGGAAATCAGTACCAAGCGAAAAAGCAACCAAGAAGTACTCTCGAGTAGGCAGAGTGATAGTTTCTGGTCTGACGATATAGACAACCTTGCCTAAAGACGAGATGAAAAAAGGATTGCACACATCGGCGAAATGATCCATTAATAAAGCGATGGACGATCAGGACTATGTTAGTGTTATGACAACGTAATCTCTTGGCGGGGTGCCTACCTTAGAATATAGATAGATGGATATTTTTTTCCACATCAAATCTAATATAAAAAAATCATTAAAGACAGAAAAAAAACTTATTTTTACTTGAACAATTGTAGGTATATAACTTTCGACCACAACTCACTCACATAGCGCGAATCTAGTGTGGTTCAATTCTCTCAAAAGTTCACAAATTTGTGGGTGCTATATAAAAGCTGATTATTTAAAAATGGAAGTAAAAAAATCAAAATGAAGCTTATAAAAAGTTTAGAGTTTAGCCCTTGGATAGAATTAATAATTGTACAACAATGTCAGTTTAATTTGGTTCCATCCAAACACGAGATACTGGAGTACTATTTTCCATAAAAAAAATTGGATAATACACTCACCTTTCCTGAGGTTTTCTTTAAACAGATACCTCCTTGACGTTCGAGAAATTAAATTTACCTCCTCTAAGGTCAAAATTACATTCCATTTTCCCCCTTCCGTTAGTTGACCGTTAGGTCAACTAACTTTTTTGATGATGTCACCCACCAAATTTACCCCTGGCTCAAAAATGCAAAAAAAAAAAAGCAAAAAAAGCTCTCTCTCTCTCTCTCTCTCTGTTAAGAAAATGGTGGTGGCAAAGGCAACATACGAAGAGCTACACCGGCAGAGGTTAGCGGAGAACAGGAAAAGAATGGAAGACCTTCATCTCCCTCTGTTCTCTCAAGCTCTCAAAAAACACTCCTCACCAAAACCTCTCCCGTATGCACCTCTCTATCTATTTATATAAAGGATTGGTTTTGATCAAATTTATTCTAATTTTTTGTAAAATCGAAAGGCGAAGCGGATTGCGACTGGATAGTGATGGTGGCTAGATCGCGAATGGATGGAGACGGCGAGCCGATCGTGACTGGACAACGATAGCGGCTCGGT
>BRYE01000023.1:27464154-27469154 GCA_030159115.1 Actinidia arguta var. hypoleuca
TTCGTTGCATATTTCCATCCTTCAAGAGAGAGTTCATCCACAACCAGTTCGTCAGACTCACCGTGGTAGTGCTCCCTCTGTGAGACATAGATCGTTACATCCTGAGAGACGGATGCCTTTAACCTCGAAGCACCTGTGCGAGGGTGAAATCTGTCTTAAGGAGATTGTGTTGAATACAAGCCTCAATCTTCTTGCATTTTATTTTGAATTGCTGTAAATTTTACTTACTGTTATTTCAGTAATTTTTTTATAATTAGTTTTTGTTTATTTTTTAAAAAAATAAAAATAAAAAAATTATTCTGTTTAATTTAGTATACACACAAAATTATTTTATAAATAGGAAAGTAAAATATTTTGTACGTTGAGAAATCATCTACAATATTTTACCAGCCTATTTAGAGTGGATAACAAAATAAACTTTGAACCAATCCATGTAAACCAAGTAGATTATCGAATTTTCAGTAAAAAAAATCGCATCAAGATATTTGATCAGCAATTAACTAGAGTTGACTAATTAGCAATTACGATAAATACAATTACTGTTGGTTTCTCATAATTCGTTCCTGTAATGGAAAATTCCCCCTGTTGAACTTAATTGGTTCTAGGATCTAGCTAAGACACAGACAATATAGCTGCAGGTATATAATGATCTAACCAATGCGATGAAGTTGGCTAGCAGAAATTCAAACAAGAACAAGGTATTGTTAGGAATATTTGAAACTCGATTTAGTAGAAAAGAAAAAGCACAATAATATACAAGAACACAAGATTTATGTGGTTCAACAAATGGACTACAGCTTTTCACAAGTATAGCTAGGGTTACAAATGTATAGAAAATACCAGAAGTACTCTTAACCAAAATTCGCGTAGTGTTTTTGCAAACCCCCACACTCGATAACAGCTATCGGCGTAGAGATTTCGGTGAGCTCTGAACATAAGCAGATTTGCTTCGACCGTCGCCATGGCTCTGTTGAGAGAGAAAGAGAGGCGTTTTATTTTATGCGTGTTAATGTTGAGAGAGAGAATCTTTATTGCACAAACTTTGCCTCAAACTTTAATTGTTTCTATTTAGGACCCCAACCTTTTATAATTCAGTAAATGTAATCCAATACTTGTCAATAGAGGTTCAAAAATTATCATATGCTTCCTGGGAGCAAACTTTGGGTTGAGTTAAATAAAATGGTAGTTTAAGTGAGAAAAAATAATTTAAATGTAAACAACTGCGTATTACTGGCAAATACAGTCACATTTCTTAGAGTTTCAAAAATAACATTAACTTCTCTTATTTTTAAAACTATTATCATGATTCCCCATCATAACTAATTTTTTAGCAAAAATAATAAAAAAAATATTTTTTAAGTATATCTAGATTAGGAGTACTTAAAAAAATAAATTAATTAGATCATTTTTTTATTTTTTTATTGATAATGAAATCTTATTTTTTAAATACATTCTGATTATGAGTACCTAAAAAGTAAACATTTAGATCAAGTCTTTCAAAAAAAATTATTAATAAAAATATATATTTATTTTAATTGGTATATTGAGAAAAAAATCAAAAACCCTAAATTTAAGGGCGATTGTCATTTTTTCTTAAAAATTAGCTTTACAGGAAATATTGACAATAATTTTCAAGATAAGGAAGATAAGTGCTATTTTAAAAATTACAAGAGAGATGGAAGTATTTATTAGAAGCCTGTTAGCAACAGGACTTAGTCACGACTTGCACCAAAACACACATGACTTACATTTCAAGTGCGTCTAACTTGCCCAACTAAAAATAACTATTAGGCAAATCCAACTTATACCCAAGACATATCTGACTTGTATTTAGGACATATCTGATTTGCACATACGACTTGCACTCCAAGCATGTCTAACCTGCACCATGAAAAATAATAATTAAGCATATTTGATTAGCACCTAAGACACATATTACTTGCACTTAAACATGTCTGCCTGCATCATACAAAAGTAACCATTCAACTGTGGAGTTTGAGTCAGTGCCAGTGCTTGCCATTCTTTCGGTGTATATTTAATTTATCTTAATTCAGTTTACAAGCGTATAAACCTACCATGGTAGCATAATACTCGAAAGTCCGAGATCGTATCCACAAATAACTGATTTGCAAGATTGAGTTTCGTTGTAAATAAATAAAGTATAAAAAATATATTTTTGTGATTTTTAGAAGAGTATAATATAAAAAGTAAACTACAAATGTAAAATGACAAGGTTCAAGTATTTAGTCATCTCTTAACTTAAATGTTTCAATTTCCTTCTCATTTTACGAACTCAACCAATTATCAAGGTAATTATGAAATTGATTGAAAGATTTTTCAATGAAAATATTATTTTATGTCTAAAAATGTGTTTATGAAATTAATACTGATTTTCTTTTGATATGATTTCAAATAGTTGGAATGCAATTGATCTAAGTATTAATTGTACCAAGTAAAATTGATAACAATTAATAAAAAATGTGTACAATTCTAAGTTTTGATATTTAAAACTACCATTATGATTTCATAAATAAACATTAAAATTATTTTAAAAGAGAAAAGAAATTAGTTCATCAAAGGGTTGAGAGACAACATCGTGCTTGAATCGAGCCTAAAAATTTAGCCTTCCATCAGTATGGAAGACTTAATCTTTAGTTCAAATTAAGCAAATGAACATAAAAGAATGTAACATGAAATTAAAGGAAAGCAGAAAAGAAAATAGTATCAATAGAAATTACAGAATAAATAATTTAAGCAAGAACTCAGTCATCCAGGCAAAAAATTGAGATTGAGAGTCATTGAACTAACAGAAATATATTGAATTGATGAAAGTAAATACAAGTGTTTGAGAATTTAAACTAGGGTTGTTCACGGGTCGGTTCAGTTCGGATTTGGGGTCACCCGACATCCGATCCGAACTTGTCGGATTGGAGAAATTTGGGCCCGAATTCGATCCAATAATCGTCAGATCGGATCGGATCGGGTGGAATATGGTCGGATTGGGGTCGGGTTGAATAAAAATATGAATTTTAGTGTAATATTTTATCGGGTTGGGCGATTGGATTGGACGATTTAATGGTCCGACACCCGAACCGAATGTGATTGAGTTAGTTAAATTTCATCCGTAGAGTGAAGAATTTGATCGGGTTCAGGTTGGATCAGGTCGGATCGGACGAATTGACAAATATTTGCACAATCCTAATTTAGTCTAATCTGCAATTCAAAATGAAAAGTATATAAACTAAAACAAAATAAAACTAAAACTATGAGACAGAAAAATTAAAGCTCAAGATTTTCTAACCATCAACTCAAAACTCTCTTCTCCTATTTATAGAGAAAAAGTAAAAAAAAAAAAAAAATATATATATATATATATATATATAAAAGGATAGAGAGAGGAAGTCGACCGAGAAAGGGTAGAGAGACGCGTAAGGGTGAGGGAGCCAATTTGTTGACTTTCAAGGCTCATGCCCACATGGGCCTAGTCATGACAAATAGTAATGTTCAAAAGTTGTAAAGCTTTTGGTTGCTTGGGAGAATGACTTTGAACTTCTCTAACACTTTTGGCTACTGTCTCGTGTCCGACCGGTTGGGATTCTTGAACCGGTCATGAATTAGGCGGTTTGAACTTCTGATCTTATTCTGAATTCATTGGGATTGATTTGGACCGGTCAAAAAATTCTTAAAATACTTTTTTTTATGCCGTTTTACCTGTAAAATATTTTTTTGCCTCTTTGCGCAAAACATCAATTAATTTGAACAAATAAAATATAAAAAAATACTAAAATATGGGAAAATTCGACTAAAAAATGTTATTTTTCTTTGTTTATCAGTCAGTCTTGAGTTTCTTGAGGCCTCAATTCTAATCTCAATTTGAGACCCTTCACATTTTTTTTCTCGATAAAAAACGAGACTATTATTGTAACAAAGATCAACATGTCTTGTGAGTTTTAAATAAAATTGAGAACTTAAAATACACATACAAGACTATTACTTCGATGTACCAAATATATATATAATTTAGTACACAATCACATATACAAAAGTGCTATTATCATGCTTGCTTCATTTGAAATTTGAACCCTTAACAAGCATAATAGGCACCCCCATTTTCTCCTAAATTTTAAAGTGAGATGGGTTTCCCAAATTAAAATGGGTCTTTTTTTACTTAACATATCTATACTATAATATATTGGATCTAAAGGCCCCAAAATTGGAATATTTTTTTAGAGGCTAGACACGGGCCTGTGCCCAGGACCAACACTATTTTGAGTGCACATCCTACATGCCTAGCTTTTTATTTTGCAATGATGATATTTTTTAAAGGGTGAATTACATTGATCTCTCCTGAAGTTTGCCTTTAATACACAAAGCACCCTTAATGTTTGAAAAATTATAGTAACCTCTCTTGAAGCTTGAAAAATTATCCTCTCAACCTCCTGACACCACTTTTCTCCCTTCTCTTCTTATGAAATGACCAAAATGCCCCCTCCTTCTCTCTCTCTCTCTCTCTTTTTGCACTCTTTTATTTTTATTTTTTTTACTTTTTATTTTATTTTTTAATACCTTTTGATTCATTTTTTTAACAAAAAATAAATTCTCTTTTTTTTTTGTTCCTTTTTTTTTTCTTTTAATACCCTTTGATTAATTTTTTTTAATAAAAAATGAATCCCCTTTTTATTTTATTTTTTTGTAATCTTCTATTTTTTTTTTACTTTTTATTATTATTTTTTTTGTAATACCCTTTGATTAAATTATATTTTTAAAACAATTGCATTTTTTTCAACCTATAATATTTAAATTGAACGGTGTGCATATAAAATGATCAAATTTAAAAAGTTAATTGATATAATTCAAAGTGGAATGATCTAAAAAAATATTTTGGTAAAAATATAACGATACAAAATATAATTTATGATTTAAATAACTTGTGAAAAGTATTGCAAATTCATTTGTTTAAGCTATTTTAACTAATTTGATGTGAAATATTTTTTAGATTT
>BRYE01000023.1:27486654-27494154 GCA_030159115.1 Actinidia arguta var. hypoleuca
AGCTGAAAGATTTCTTAATTATCCAATGTTTTAGTTATTGTTATCCATTTTATTTCATAAAAAGATTAAATTAACCTTTAATCTGTAAACAAACAAACCTCTTTTGGCAAAATAAACCTTCCTCCCATAAATTGATTAATTCACCATCCTTCAAATAGGCAACAATTTTTTTGTAATTACAAAACACTCTTCGAGACGCACGTAATTTGTATTGGGGGTCAAGTTCCAATCGAAGCCCCTTCTTTTATCAATCCCTCAACATCTCCTTCAACTTTCACAGGTCATAGAATTTTATCACTCATGTGCTTGCAAGGAAACTATGTCTCTTTTTCTTTACCCATGAAATGAAAGACAAATATCTCAATTTAAGGAAATTAAAATCAATTAAAACACTAATTAAAGTTTGTATCAGAAAAATTGAGAGGCCGCCGCCGTCGACAGCCCCCCAGCGCAGCAATCAGCAGAGCATGAGAGAGAGAGAGAGAGAGAGAGAGAGAGATGTCGATTGTCGAATAGCTAACGTTTTTTGATTAATAAACAAACCAAGCAATCGCCCACGTTCAGGCGTAACAAATGGAAATATGGTTCATTACTTGAAGCCTTCTATTTATTCATTGTGACCAACTGGATCCTTAAAGTTCTTAATTTTTTCAGGTTAGAAACTAGTTACTTGCTGCCCTTGGGTGTGCATGAGGCAATTTGCGTCGACTTTGAGTAGGGATGATAATGAGCCGAATTAAGTAGAGTAGTCAATTATGTAAATTTAGTTGAAAACTTAACAATAAATTAATCTTGACAAATCTTTTATTGAGACGATTTTGAGTCCAAATCGATTAGATTGGTTTTCTTATACAATGTAAGTTGACCAAGCCAAGGATTAGCTTATTCAAAAATTATCCTCGTAATCAACCAACGATACTAGTTTTTAAAACTTGTCATCTAATAAAACGAATCTCATAATGTGGTGGAAAAGTTGTAAGACCACTCATCTCACTGTTTGATGAGAAAATCCACTTTCCCATAATCTCTACTTTCATTTTTTTGTAATAAATACTAAATAGTTAATTATTATTCTTAAATTTCTAATTATTTGCATTGCTTGCCCTAAAGAATGTAGTGTACGCGCGCATGAGTGGCGACATGACCCACAATAACCTTCACAGGCCTGCTCTAGTAAGATGGATCTTGGTCTCGAGTGGGCTCAACTCATGGTCCAACCATCCATTGCGATGAAACAGTCCGTATATAGAACAATTTGCAATAAGCGTTGTTTGTAGAATTAGACAATTAGGATCCGTTTGGTTTGTTGTAATGAAACTGACTACAAGTAGGATCCGTTTGGTTTGTAGTAAATGTAAGAATGAGTGTGGAATGGAATAAAGTAAAAATAATCAATTACATTTTAATATTTAATTATGTATAGATATTAGTCATGTTAGTTGCAGGTACGCAGTGGTGGACTGTGGCGGCTGTATTCGGGGTTACTGCGGATAGCCAAGTCTCTGTCGGGTTGCAAGGCTCAAAATTAACGTCATTTTTTGTGTGTTTTGCCCAAAATAATGTCGTTTTGGGTGTATTTTGTCCCAAAACGACGTCGTTTTATATCCAAAAATATATTGTCCCCAAACGACATCGTTTTGGGACAATACATTTTTAGATATAAACGACGTCATTTTAGGTCCCTGCACCCCGGCAGGAACTTGGATCTCCGCAGTAACCCCCGATCCGTGGCGGCTGGCCGCGGTGATGGTGGATGGCAAACAATGATGGTGGGTGGGTACTTTGGTTTTGGTTGTGAGAGTGATAAAAGTGGACATTTTTGGCTCAATAAAAAAAAGACAATAATGGAATGATTATTATTTTCATAAATTAGAGAGTTGTTATTTCTTAAAATTGAGGAATGACAATTACATTAGAATGCTTATTTCAGTATTTATGAAATTATCATTCTATTTCAGCCAACCCAACGAAGCCTTAGTAAAAAAGAATTTGACAATAAAATAAGAAAACTATATTTCGCAGTGATAAGACTCAAACCAAACGCGAAACTAATTAGTAAAAAACTCAACTATTAAGTCAATTCCGTGGTCTTCAATTAGTGACATTTCAAACTAAATGGGATTAGTTCAGTTAACCACCTTTTATGCACTTCTAAATGGAAGATCAGAGGTCATTTTTTGCCAAAAGCAAATATTTGATTGTTTCTTCCATTGAATAGTGGTTATTTGTTACTTATTTGTCCCTTCAATGGCTATTAGTTGGACTTAGTGTGGTGTGATGTGATTGTCGACTGTAGGGTGGAACAAATCAAGTGCAGGCAAAATAGTGGTTCAATGGTGTTTTTCGACGCCTTTGGTTTTTGTTCGGTAGAGGCTGAAAGGAAGCAAACGTGAGAAGGATCATCCAGAATTTTTCTGGGATGAATCTCCGATGATCAAGTCAGTGACCAAATGAAATAAGAGAAAAGAGCTAATGAGAGACTTTAGCTTTGGTGAGAGAGAGAGAGAGAGGGGGGAGAGTTGATTACTTATGAATGAGATAAGAGTATCTCTTTTATAGTGTAATATGACGCATATAAACATGTGTTAATTACTGTGTCAGTGAATAAGTGGCTAACTTAATCATGCCCATATGAACGTGATTGGTGACTAGCTTGTCACATTATAGAAACTTAAGCCCATGCGTACGGGTGGCCAGTGAAGCTTCGCATGTACGTTACTTGTTGCCCCACAGATCGGTGAGGATGTTCCGTTGACATAGTCATTATGTTCGCCGTCCAAACTACCTGCAAAGGTGACTGATCAAATTTGCTATAGAGCGACAGTCCAACGGTAACTCACGGTGACGCTCGGCCTGGAATATGATTAGCTATTTTATCCTCTTACATCAGCTTAAAATCCAATTGAATGTAATTCATATATTTGTAATATTGTATTGTAAAAAAAAATAACAACGTTTTAAAAAGTAAAAGAAAAAATGATTTTGTTCTGTATGATAGCTACGTGGGGCAGAATACCAGAAATGGACAACCAATTCAATCATTTAGTTTGAAGATAGCAGAAAGACGTGATAGGGCCACAAAATGGACGTATAAGGATAATCTCCCCTATCAAAATGTATTATTTGACTACCTTTCCTTAGAAGCATTTGTCTCCATGACATACAAAGTTACCTTTCTGATAAAGAATCAAACATGGAAAGGTCATAAATTAGAGTTAAGCCAAGTTCTGGCTATTGGGTTTTTATGTTTTTTGATTTTTAGTTTTCTTTATCTTCAGTAAAAAGATTTTATCTTTTGATCAATTTTTTTTTTCGATTCTTCTTGACGATAGGAATTAAAAATTATTAAAAAATAATCACTAAAGACATAAAAAAAATCATTTATATCCCAAAAAAAGTCCAAAATAATTTTTTTTATCATTAGTTTTTTTTTTTTCAAATTAGATGAATTAAAAAAAATAAAATTTTAATTACACTACGAAAAAAAATCACTAAAAATAAAAAAGTAAAAAAATAATAAAATCCAAAAATTTTTTATCGCAAACTAGGCCTTAATGGACTTGGAGCCAAGGTAGTACGACATTGTATTTCCTTTTTTATGGTTTATTGTTATAATATGAACAGTTCATTTTGTACAATTTTGTTGAATCGCTAAACATATGACCTATACAATAAAAAAAGACCAGGCTTTTCTGCTAACCAAATATTTTGGATTCCATTTTGAGCTCATTTTAAAAATCAAAATCATTAATATTGTAAAAATCACATTGATCGTATACAGATCAATGATTGATCAATATCAATTTATATCAAGATAAAATTGGTATAATCTTGTGTGTTATACTCATTTATTAAGTTATAAAACAGTCCTGAATGAACATCGATTTGTATTTTATTAACATTATTTTTTACAGTTTTAATGTTCATGATGGAGTCTACAATATGAACGTTTTGGGTTATTAAAATTGACCCAAAATGCCTGGACTGCCCTATTCAATCCAAAAAAAATAGCCTTCAGATAAGTTGTGTCCTACAAAAAATCAAATCGATTAGACATTCGTAATTATATGACCGAACAATATTTATCTTATAGTTTATCTGAAAAATCATAATTTTTATTTATTTTATTTAATACAAATGTTCTTGATCAGTAGTTACTGAAATTAGAGGAGAAGGTGAATTTCTGAGTTTACACCAGACACTGTATATTTTTCTATAACTGGCTTTGTTAAAAACTTGAGGAAGGAAATAGTAAGGAAAGAAAAACAAGATTTCATCTGTTTCTATTGTTTTGTTTCCTCTTTTCTGTAAAATCAAACAAGAAAATAAATTTTTTATCCTCTTATTTCCATCTCATTTTCTTTACAAAATCAAATAAATTAAAAAATAAATAATTTTTCTATAATTTATCTCTCACTTCCTTTTCCTTCTTATTTCTTTTATTTGCTCAATGACCGAACATAATATACTTTTAAAAGTAATAAATTAATAATTAATAAAAACAATACAAATTATGTCACATCAAAATAATTAATCAAAATAATATTTATACCTCTCTTTGGATCTACACTACAACCAATGGAAAGAGGCTACCTTGCTTTTGGACATGACAATTCCTCAAATTGGCAAGACATGCCTCTCAAGGTAAGTTTTTAATTATATTTTTACAATTATTTACTATTTATTAGAAACTTACTTTCTTTTAGACTTAGGCTTTGTTTGGCATAAATAAAAAAACTCATTTTTTTTCCGTTTTTGGTTAAAATATAGAAGGTGAGTTAAAAAATATTATTTTTTATTTAGAATAGAGCCATAATTGTTGGGTTTACTAAAAAATTTAAATATAAGGATAGTCTAAAATATCAGACTAAAAAATCACGCCAAACATTTTTTTAAGCAAAAAAAACTATAAAAAAAACTGTCTTCGATATGTTAATTCCTTAATTTCGCAATATATTTCCCTAAAGTCATGTATTTGGGGTGTGGTTGAAATTTGCGAAAAGAAAAAAAAGGAAGATAAAGTAATTAAAATGGAGATTATAGGAAATATTTATTGTTATTTTTTTTATTTTGCAATGAATTAAATGAAAAGTATAAAGAAAATATCGTATTTCTCTGTTTGGCTATAAAAGAAACTCAGGAAATAACTAAAAAAACAAGTTTACTAAACAAAGGAAAAGAAGAAAAAAAAAAGAGTGAATAACGCAAAGGGAAATTTTTTTAAAAAAATAAATAATAATTATTTCCTTTCTCAAAACCAAGTAAGAATAAATTTATGATTTTATTATTATTTTTCTTTTTTCTTTTTCTTGAGTTCCAAACAAAGCCTTAGTTTTATCCATAGGATTCTAAAAAGTTGCATAATGACATATATCTACGTCACTAGCCTAATGAAGCTATTTGACACGGAGGAGGGTGTTTATGTCATTGTACAGCATAGTAATCATCTCCGTGACGTGGCAGATCGGAAGAACCTAGAGAGCTGCACCCGCCCCCTCTGACAACGCCCCTCCTGGCCCTACATCCGAAAATACAATTATGCCACCTCATTTTCTTGGTACGGATAATGCTACAGTTACAATAATTTCAAAACGACATCGTTTTGGTGTTACAAATACAAAACGACGTCGTTTCACTTAACCGATTCATTTGTCAGCTCAATAGAACGACGTCATTTTGTTCATCACTCCAAACACGTGTTCTCAAAAACTGCCGTAACAACAGAAGACGTCGCTTCACTTTGTTACAAGGACAACTCATCTATGTATTTTGAGTTTTATTTATAGTTTATTTTTATAATTAAAATCATTTATATTGTAAATTTAGTAATCGGTTAATACTATAAAAAGTTATGTTAATCAGATATAAATAATTATTTATTTAGTTTTATTTTATAATTTAATAAATAAATGTGATACACAAGATTATACTATTTTGTCTAGATATAAAGTGGATTGATCAACCATTTATCTGTATTCAATCAATGTGAATTTTTATATTATTAAAGTTTTCAATTAGATCTATAATATGAACAATTTAAATTATCAAAATAGGCTTAAAATAAGGTTTAAAATGCTTAAACTGTACCGATATAGTCCAAAAGAAAGAAAAACATGTTTAGGAAAATTAGTTATTTTTTTCTTTAGTATTTTTTTTATATTTAACCAAAATATTTTAATTTTAAGTATGCCTTCCGACTCTTTACTGGATAGTGTGCACACGAAATATGTGTGTAGTATACATAATTGTTATTACAATTACTAGAAGTAAGCGATTTAAAGTTGTTAAAACCTATTTTAGGTGAATAATTTTATAAAGTAATAAAAAGTATAAACAGTCTCAAAAACTAAATTATACCAAAAGAGTTCTCCCTTTAGAAATAGTATTAGATAATTTTAAAAAATTAATTATAAAAAAATCTGTAAGATAACAAGTAAATAGCTTTTAAAATTTTAATTTAAAAAATAAAAACGTGGTCAACTCTTATCATTTATTACTATATTTTTCCACTAGCCATCACTAATGGGGCAAACAGGCATAGGCATAGGCCATAGGCATAGGCACATAAATTGTTTTAAAAATAACTATTTCTTAAAATATTTTTTACATGACAATGATGAAACCTTTGAAAGTGAATATATCTACAATTACTCCATTAATCAATAGAGCGCGAGTCCCACATAAGCTTTGTGAGAGAATTTGTGTAAACTTATATAAAATCGTGCATAATAATATGAGTGTTTATTGTAACTGAATTTAATTAGAAGTTGACGATTCAAAAGAATAAGTCAAAAAATTTGAAATAGAGCGTCTGATTATTTTTTTTTTTTAAATATTTTTATCGCGTAACTGAAACAGCATAAATTGAGACAACGTTGTGATATAAAATTTAAAGTATACCCCAAAAAAGTTGCAATAAAAACTTGCAAGGATAGACCTATGAGAGGGGTCGCATAGACAATTCATCCAAAAATTCCAAATATCCTAATTTTATAATAATATTAATTATTAATATTTTTAAAGTTTTATATATTTTTTACACCATAAGTTAAAATTAAGATTATATCCCAAGTATAGACAATAAGTCATGCATCTTACATGTATAATTGCATCACCAAAATAAAAAATTGCATCCATCCTCAAGTTTGTGAGACCCACCACACTTTTTTTTTTAAATTGTAGTATCCATGACACTTGCATTATAAAATGAAAGGACCAAGCTACTCTAAAATTTAGGATTTAAACTTTTATTATAAAGTTGATAAGTTGTGAATTTATCCTCATCTTGCATCGGTATTTGGATTTTTTTTTTTTTACAATTTATCGATATTATAATTCGTACAAAAAATTATATTGATTGGGTATCAATAGTCGTAAAATAAAATAATTTTTTTACTGAATAACAAGATTAATTCTCAAAATGGATTATTTATAATCTAAAAAATATATAATTGGATCACGTGACCACCAATCTCTTATCATCCTCAACTTTTACATGGA
>BRYE01000023.1:27569154-27571654 GCA_030159115.1 Actinidia arguta var. hypoleuca
ATTCTTGTTGTTGTTGAGAAGAATTTAAAAATATAAAAATTTAATTTAAGTTTAGAAAAAGACAAATAAAATCTTTTTTTACTTAATAAATAAACTAATTATTTTGTATATTTTCAAATTTTTTTAATAAAAAACGAGCTGAAAAAAAATTATGAAATCTTGATTAAGAAAATTCACTTAAAATAAACTAAATAAATTTAAATGAGACAAAAATGAGATTATTTGGTGCTCTTAGAGCAATGTTCTATATCAGTCAATGAATGATACAATTGCATATATTGGTTACAATTCAAAAAAGAAAATTAGTAATTTTCATTATTTATACTAATCACTCTAAGAGCATGGCACCACTAAAATTTGCTCTAAGACAACCAAATAATTTCTCGTTTAGTACTCCGTCACAAAAATATATAAGGGAGTTAAATATAGTTGTTCGGAATATAAAATATAAAAATTCATTACATGGCTTTTTTTTATTATTTGATTATGAAATTTTTAATTTTTGGATTCGTCTTGATTAGAGTAATAAAGTAAATTTTTTTAGAAAAAAATTCACTTAAATCCAAATTAATCCAAGTTCGATTCTTCTAATCAAGGCAAATCTAATAAATAAATGATAAAAAATTCACAAAGACAAAAATAATCTTAAAATAAATACTATTTTTTTAATTTTTGAGTCCAATCTATCTAAATTCTAATGGTTATAATTATGACTTGGAAATATTTTTTTTAATTTTTAAATCCAATTCTAAATTTCTAATGCTTTCCACCTTTTAGTTGAACAAAATTTATTTATACTACTTTGTACTGTTGCGGAATTTTATCATTGACTCGGGTTAAATTTTTTTTTTTTAAAAAAACCCAATGGCAGCGGCCGCTGCCGCTAGGCCACTACTGGGTCCGCCAGTGGGTAGAGAAAGTCTAATTTTACATACATAGATGGTAAGCGAAAATGACCATTAGTTATTATATTGGAAATACGGAGAAAGAGAGTAGGGACGTGGGTACGGAAATTCCAATTTTGCATGCATAAATGATATATTAAGAATTTTAATAAATTTTTATTTTTACCAAAAGGAAAGCCATCTAAAAGTGATTTTTTCGTCTTTAGTGATTTTTTTTTAAATTAAATAAAAATATTTATATTTTCGGACTCCTCTCGTCAAGAAAAATCAGAAAAATATAAAAATTTAATCAAATGGTGAAAAAAATTTACTAAAGACAAAAAAACTAAAAAATTCGAAGCTAAAAAAAATAAAAAATGGCCTTAAAACAATTTTATTGTCAGTTGAATAATAATGCTACATAACGTCAGTATAAGATTAATAGGATAATAATACATGCATTTTCGGGGAATGATTTGTATACTAATTTTTCATAAAAATACTCTAGATTTGCTTTTATTATGCAACTTTTAATTAAATGCCTAAATTACCCTTTTCATGAGAAAAAATAAATAAAAATGTAAACGTATGGAAAGGGACAATTTACAATTTAAGTTATTGTTACAAGTAATAAAGCCTCTATTGTAACCTAGCATAATAAAAACAAATAATAAAGTATATTTAATGAAAAGTGAAGTGCAGAAGATATCACCCAGTTTGTTTAAGAAAATAATTCAACAATGAAAAAAATGAAAGAAATTCTAAGAAGCATGCGGTTATTTTATTCTTTTTATTTTTTAATTGAAAAACATCAGTTTAGGACTTCCTAGCTAGCTTGTTTAAAGGTTGGTAATGATAAAATAAAATAAAAGTTTTTTACAAAATATTTGTATAAAATGACGTGACAGGACGTGAGCCTTTTACTTTAAGCAAAACACTCATAAGAGTGACTTTTATTTACCGAAATATTATTACCACATTATTCTTAATATCTTTTGGCATTTTATATATGTATTAGTAATTGTTCGTGTCCACGGGCATTACATAAAAAAAATATTTGTTAGAATTTTACAACCTAAAAAATAGATAAAACGTCTATTGCTACAAAATAGAGAACAAATTCAAAAATATAATAATTTTTAAAAAGTTCTGCTAATTTAGACAAAACTATGTTTTAGGTTTTTTGGTGTGAGTCGCACTAAAAAAATGATCTAATAGATAAAAAATATGTTAAACTTTAGATATTTTTTAGCCATGGAATCTCCCAAGTGCAACACCTTCTCCCACCACCTTTTCTCACTTTCTCTTCCATGTTCACCTGCTGAGTACTCAACCAAAGGACTACTAGCAGCATTTGAATTACTAGAGACATCGCTCTCTCTCTCTCTCTCTCTCTCTCTCTCTGTCCTCAGTTTTTTCTTTTCATGGTGATAGAAAAAATTGGAAACCAAGTGGAATCAAGCAAAGAGTATTTGTGGCAAAGATTTATACTGGTGCTTTACATTGCAGTGACACAAACTATACTTCAAACCTATCATACAGAGAAGAATAAATAATGGGTAACTTACTCTTTATGCTCTTGTAGTTTAACTAAAATTTCACTTTGTATCCCTTAC
>BRYE01000023.1:27586654-27589154 GCA_030159115.1 Actinidia arguta var. hypoleuca
TTTATTTGCCATTCAATGAAAGACCATGTGGCGTCTTTTTATCACTTAATTGTATAAAAGATGAACGAAAATACCATATGGTAAATTGACCCAAAGCATAAAGAGGTTGACTAACGCAATTAGAAATAAATAATGTAGAGTGATAATTTTATAAAAATATAGGGTGTAAAGTGTAATTTACACTTAAATAAGTGTGATAAGTGGATAAGATGAGCAAAGTTAGAGATAAATTGTACGTTTTTATTGTTTTGACGTTTCAAGATTTCTGCTCGTCCTCGTACCATCACAAGCATGAAGGGAGACCCACAACCATAAGAGAGACTGGTGCATAGTAGAGAAGAATCAATTACTTATTAGCATTTTAGACCCCAAACACTATTTTTAAAATTCAAATTAAATTATTCATATTCAAGCAAGAAAATCATTCCTGTAAAAAATTGCGTTGATCGAGCATTAAAAATCACAAGAAATGAATCATCATAGTTGTGGATCAACTAAAATAATTAGATTTATGTAGCTACATCGAATAAATTTTGTTTAAATTAACTATTTTTGCATGAATTATCACATGAGTAGGTTCCACTAAACCCACCACCACCACCTCTGCCACTCTAATAAAATAAGGGTATTAATATTGTTACACTAATTTCACATCAGTCACCTAAATTACTCAAACTTAGTATATATAATATAGAGGCTTATAAAAAGAAAGACGAAGATGTGTCTTTGTTGCAATAATTATATTTTGGTTGAATTGTCAATTTAGTGATGTTGACCATAACAAACTATTGTGTTATGTACTTTTCATGATATCTCTCTCTCTCCCTAATAATTCAAAATATTGTTCATTTTACAGATACATATACTTGCAATGGTTTTTGCTGCGAATGCTGGAAACTGAACAAGAACTATAAACCAAAAATGAGGACCGAGGCCTGGAACTGGCTGGTGAGTCACAAAGATGCTGCCTATATGAACAAATCTTATATTTCCTTTTTCGTTATGAGGATAAATTTTATAACAACACAACTCATGTTATTATAATTTTGACTAAATGGTTTCCTAATTTGATTCTTCTTGTTCATCTGTTGGCCCTGATAAGGTACACAGAATTTGGTGGTCCAATTCATCATAGACCTGCTGAAGACTTGCATTTTTGGTCGTGAGGTGTATACTGAATAATGGTTTGTTCTTAATTAATTATAGGGTAAATTTTATTGACATCCCTGAGTTATTTTTACAAATATAGTTACCTCCTTGTAATTTCTAAAATTGTATTGATCTCTTTTATTTTTAAAACTATTGTTATGATTTTCTCTTGGCAACGGGGCGGGTTCGTCCTCCCCTACCCTCGCCCTCGCCCCAGCCCCAGCCCCGATTAAGAAAATCCTCCCCCACCCCCGTCCTAAACCCGTGACAAGTTGGGAATTTTCCCCCACCCCCGCCCCGTTTAATATTTTTTTAATTATATATATATATAGTAAGGATATTATGGTATATTTTTAAAAAAAATAAGAATAATTTTGACTATTTACACATAATCGGGACCGGGGCAAGGGCAGAGTCGGTTAAACCTGAACCCGCCCTGATTATTAAACGGGATATAAATTCTCCCCCGTCCTGCCTCGCCTCGCCTCGCCTCCCCTCCATTTATTGAGATCCCAAACCTGTCCTATTAGGAGCGGGGTGGAGCGGATCCAAAATAATCAGATCAAATTGCCATCCCAGTGATATGTACCAATTCACTAGTGGTCCTATTGAAATGATGCACATGTGACTCATTCAAAGAAAATAAATTATTTTTCTCTTTCTTTTCTTTCACTTCACTTTATTCATATTTCCGCTATATAACTTTTCAGACCATGTGATTTTATATATTTTGCGCTTTTATCTTCTTATCTTTAAAAATTTGTTCAATTTGACAGAACATTCGCCAAACTTTATTTTCGCAACTTGGCATGGAAAAAAAAAAATTACATGTAGTCAAATTTCTAATGTAAAAACACACTTACACTCTTTTCTTCATTTTCTCCATTTACAATATGAAACCCTAACAAACCGAAACTAAATCCCAAAATTCTCAATCAGCTAGGAAACACGGATATGTGATATGGATACGATAATACGAAAAAAAACTAAACAAATAGGATAAAGATGCGGTGAAGATAAAAAACAAAAATTACAATTACTGGTCTTAATCTTTGTTAGAAATTGAGAGAGAGTGAGAGAATTTTTGTATTGTATTCCGTGAGTAAATTATATACACAGAAATATCAAAAAGATATTATTTACATAAAGGCAATAACAATAATATAAATGGGGTAACGTATCAATTAAAATATATTCTGTACCAGAATATATTCTAAGTATCAATTAGGGAGATATTCGGAATATATTCTGATATATTCTGAATATATGGTAAATATAATTTAACATTTCTCCTCAAACTCAAGGTGGTAAGATGGAGATCAATTTGAGTTTGGATACAAGGTCCTGAAAG
>BRYE01000023.1:27621654-27624154 GCA_030159115.1 Actinidia arguta var. hypoleuca
GCGACTTATTTTAACCTTCACATGCTACCTATTTTTGTGGACCTAAAGCAACAAGCTTACAAGAATTTCACACTCCACAACCAAATTCCTTTGCATCCAGCAATATTATGCCTCCGTCTAGTACCAGTTTTTCATTTTTTTTAAAAAAAAATTATAAGTAAAAAAGTCAAAAAAAAATATTTGTATGGTTTTGTATATTTTTTTTTTGCTTATTTTTAGTTAAAGTAAAGCCAAAAAAGCAAAAAAAATAAAAAATAAAAACTTAATTTTTTTAGTAGCACAATTAAAAAATTATTATTATTTTTTTTGAGCAATTTTTTTTATAGTAAGTGCTAAGTGACTCGCATTTATCAGTTTTCTCCATAAATTGCATTTGTAGAAGTTTTTGGCTTAAAACTAATCGCATAACTATATAAAAAGGTAAATAGTAAATTCTTTTTAATTCCGTGACTAAATATTTGATTGTCGAGAAACTAAAATTGCATCCACTCACGTAGAAAATATTTATTATTTATTAATTTTTGAATATTAATAATCCATGAGGATTGATGAATAAAAGGCAAAGCAACGCATTGAATGGCAGCTGAGAATAAATATATGGAGGTGGTTAATAATAAAGTTTTTATTAAGTTTTTTGTCGCGTCCGTTGCGACGTTGACTATCATATGAAGTCAATCTTGTATATGCTAGGACAACAAAAATTTCATTAATTACTAGAAATTAAAAAAAATAAAGTTTTCTATATTTCAAATAATCACTATTTTTTCCCATGAATTAATTTAGATTCTAAAATAGTTTTCTTTTTTTAAAAAAAATAGTTTGTTCACTTTTCCGATTCTTACAATGGAGACGAACTGTGAAAAAATAAAATAAAATATTTTTCTATCTTTATGAGTGGATCAAATTACATTGACTCAATTATGAAAGTTGAGAGTAAATAGAAAAAGTAATTTTTTTAGAAACTTATTAAAAACTAAATTAACTTTTTTCCATTTTTGTAACCAATGTAATAAAACTAGATTATTTTAGCTTAAAATGAGCTTAAAAAATTCAACCCAAACTTGGCCTAGACCTTGTTTGGGCTAAAGCTTTTTTGAGAATTATATAATTACTTTGATTTTTGATTTTTTTTGTTTTTAGAAAAAATAAATTTTATAGTTAATCAAAATCTTATACTTTTTCGGTTCATCTGAATGAGATGCGTATGAAAAAATATACATTTCACATAATTTGGGAAAAAGATCACTAAAATTTTTACAATATTTTTATTTCAAAATATTATTTGTCTTTAGTGATTATTACTAAATTATGTGAAAATATTTATATTTTTTAAAAATTTCTCGCTAAGATAAATTAAAGAAGTATATATATATTATATTAATAAATAATTCATTAAAAACGAAAAATGAAAACCGGCAAAAAATTTTAACCTAAATTTGAAGAACCTAGTTGATGGTTTATCTTTTTAGTCTAACTCATGATTCTTCAAAATACTCCAATGAGAGAGAGAGCGACCTTATAGCATCTCTAATAGTCTAATTATTTTAGCATTTTAAATAAAATAGCTAGTTAAAATTTCAAAAATTACACTTTAACACCTAGCTAAGTAGCGAATTAATTTAACAGAAGATATAATTACAGCCATTAGTCACATATATGTCCTTTTTATTAGCATGTGTGACAGATTTTTTGTGTGATATGTACTTTTTATTAGTGTGTGCATGAGAGAGAGAGAGAGAGAGAGAGAGAGAGAGATGTTTCGAGGTTAACCCCACGTTAGTGCGAAAGTCAAAATGGAGACCAGAGAAAATATGTTTGGGCAATACGGGGTTTTCCTACAAAAAATGTGTGGTTGAATTTGCACGTGCCGACACTAAGAATCCCGACACGTATCTCGTGGAATTACTCCCCCCTTGGCCCTACTCCCCCCACCAAAGCCGGCCCTTGCCCCGCACTCATTACTAACCGCTTCGCCGTCGGTGCCGTCTCTAGTAAAAAAACAACCCGTCAAAAACAAATGTTTATTTACACTTGTTTTCTTCAAATATTCAACTTCTTCCATCATGGCCCCAAAACTAATATTTTTTTTCAAATTTCAATTTATAGATCGGTTTACAAGAAACCCAATTTGTGCAATTATGTTAAAATTACCCTCACTCTCATTGGAGGTTTCACATTCTTAAACCAATAGCATAAAAAAAATGATATTCACTTACTTAGGTGATTGAATATAATTGTACTATCAACCCAACAGACAATAGGCTTAACAAAACATGAGATCTAGGCGCGATAGCAAATATTGTCCCTCAGTGTCTAGGTTGAGGTAGCATTGCCGAGTGAAAATTCTCCTTGGTTTCTTTTGTAGGGCCATTGCATTTCGTATTTAATTGCAAACACCTTGCTTTTGTAGGACCATTGTATCTATTAAAACCCAATAAGGGCTATTAATTTCTCGATTGAGTCAGTTCATATAGAGCTATTTGCTCCATAAGCAACTTTG
>BRYE01000023.1:27644154-27656654 GCA_030159115.1 Actinidia arguta var. hypoleuca
CCCACTGTCATCCCAACTTGATAGCAATGGCATGCTTGCAAGTCAGGGGCCAGGGTGCCCATGTGCATTGCACGGTTGTACAGCTGATTTATGCACCCTACCACACCGCCAACGTACCACCTATTCAAACGGGGTCTATGTTTGTCTTTTTGTTTTTGCGCCAAAAGATTACATCCCCACTAATGGAAGTTTGACATCTCAGCCGGCAATGAATGTTCACCTGTTCAATTATGTCCATGATTCCATAATTTGAGGCATAGCTTATGGCAATTATAACTTTTTAAGTCCAAGAATGCTCAGTGAACTACAAGGCACAACATAACCGCACATTTTATTTTATAAAATGAATCACTATATGATTTTAAATTTTAACCGATTATTTTATAAAATAAAATGTGATTTGTTTATTATTTTTATAGATGTCAAATGAAATAAAAAATTTTTATGAATGAAATTTATTATTGAACTTACAAGATGAACGAATCAAATCATTAGAATAGTCTTGGAATGGTGCCTACAAGAGAGGTCTGAGTGGGTTTGAGAGATAATGGTCTTGAGGGGAGGCAGGGGACGGGAGCAGCTTACATTCATACTCCATTTCTCTACATCCATCTAAAAACTTCTTGTGAATCCCACTTTCGATCCTTGATTTGAACTGTTCATCTCATAGACTGCGTCGTAAAGGTCATTAATAAAAAAAAAAATCAACTTCATCGGATACCTATATATACAAGAACAAGTCATATTTTGTTTAATAAAAATTGACGATTTAAGTTTACAATCATATAGTCGTGGAATTTAAAAAACAAAATGTGACTTGTTTCTATATTTATAGATGTCAGATAAAGCTATTTTTCATGAATAATCTTCACTGTAGGCTTACAAACGATTTAGATTATAAATTAGGGCTCAAGGGTAGAGCTCATGAGAAGAAATTGGATGGATATAGAAAGATGGAATAGGGAGGTGAGTGATGAGCATTTCTCTAAGAGCATGTCCAATCAACAAGTCTCTAAATCTCCATTTTAGAGAAACAAAATATAAATTTTTATTTCAAAAGTTAATTTTCAAGTTTTTTACTATTCACTCCAACCCTAAAATTTCATTTTCATATCTCAAAATTTTCTCCAATTTTTTTTTTCAAAATTCCCTCAAAAACTTTTTTTTTCCATTTTCTAATCTATAACAACCAAGGCAATTTTACTTAATCTTTTACAAAACCGAAAACATTACTTTTCAAAAAATATCAAGGTCTTAGAAAAAATATCCAAAATGGGGCATAAATTGGCTTTCATTTACTATAAAATGTTGATTTTTATTTTTTTATTAAATATATTTAAAATTAAATTCATTTTAAAGTTATCGTAAGTATCTTTTTATTGTTACTCATTTTTTAAAAAAATATTTTCTTAACATAAAAGTTTTACATATTTTATAAGTATATAAAAAAAAAGTACAAAAAACATTAGTGTTATTAGAATTTAACAACAAAAAATTAAAAAGATAATTAATTATCTCCAAATTTTAATTATGTTATTTCTATGATCACTATTAAATATATCCAATATTGATCTTATTTTGAAGATATTGATATCTTTTAAAGGTGTAAATTATATAATAATTAAATTATATGTATTTTATAAAAATGCACCATAAAGTACAAAGAATATAATCGATATTTAAATTTTGTGTAAAATAAACAAAAAACTATAAATTTGGCATTTTTCAAAGTTTCTATTTTAGAGGATGGACCTCCATTTTGGACATGGGTTGCAATAGATTTCAACTCCAAAACAAAATTTTAGTGGTGGGTCCAAATTTGGGGGTGTTTAAGTCATTTCCAAATCCAAAAAAGAGTTTTGGAAATGAGTTTGCATTTCTCTAGTAGCAACAAATAATCGAGTTCGGATCCTCTGAAGTGTTATCACCTGAAGTGTCTCTGAAGTGGTACAAAACGACGTCGTTTTATAGTATTTTAGTATAAAACGACGTCATTTTATATGTTTAATAAAACGTCGTTTTGTACTAAAGTGATGTAAAACGACGTCGTTTTACATCACTTTAAAGACACTTCAGGGATAACACTTAAGAGGATCCGAATCCTAAATAATCTCGCCAGCTGAATCCCTTTTTAATTTCCTAAAAACGTATAAAAAAGGGTCCGCACAAAGGTTATGAAACGAGTACTGAAACCACCATCAAAGTCGCGTTTACGCTTTGGAAATGGATCGATGAGGCTGCATTAGTCACAATTCACCATAAGTTCCGTACGCCTTGTAGACATTTATTTCGTGTGCCATTATAAGACTGCAACAACAATAATCCCACCGACTATTCATAAATAGCCACAATTTTTAATTGCAAATTTAAATTAAGACTTCCACATCACTGACACAAAGACTGAATAATTACTAGTCAGACCCAAACAGTACGATTGCACCAACGAAAATACCAAATATAGACGTCCCATACCTAAACGAACCCTAATAGCCTAATCATAGTACCTCAAAAGAGTTTATACTTACCATTACATGCAACCACTCACATGAAATGAATACTACTTCATTCATGTAAACATTTGTAATTTACTCGGTTTAATATTTTGCATCACTGGTTTTACCACTAATAACCCCACATGCAATCGAGCTCGTTGGGTCCTACCGCCATCCTACCACAATCCACTTTCTGATCCTCCGGGGCCGGCCAACCCCCGAAACTGCTGCAACCACCCATATCCCCGCCGTCGTGCATTGGGGGAGGCGCCACAGCTGAGAAGAAGTACGGTATTTGAAGATTCTCTTGGAGTGACTTCAAGTTAGGGAACCCATGGAGGCCGCCGCCACAGTTATTTTTCGGGAAGCTGGCGGAAGATGAGGGGTCCACCATGGCTGCTACAGGATCAAAGGGAGGACGGGGATAGAAATTGGTGGTGGAGAAACAGGGCACGTGCTCCTTCGGAGCAGCAGAACTGTCGTAGCTATTGTTGTCAGCGGCGGTGGCGAAGGGAGACGAGTCGAGGAGTGGTGGGAGGGAAGAGTAAGAGGGAGAGCTGGCTTCTGGGTAGAGGTTGATGCCACCAGAGTTGAGGCGGATTTTCTTTCCACTGCCACCCACAGCCACGGCGGAGCCGCTCTTTTGAAACACCCGGGAGATAACCCACTCATCCTAAGATTTATGGAATATGTTAGTCATCATGTAACAAGAATTAGAAGTTACAAGTGCATGCATGTTTAGGCCTCCACAAAAACTTCAAGATCAAGGAAGAATAGTCTTAATAATAAAAAAAATTTAAAAATGATTTGGATGTAGCAATTAAGTCGCGACAAACTAGTAAAGAATTAGCTCCATGAAGAGGATAAAAATGTTGATTAAAACCAAGCTCCAATAAATTAATCGCAGACTAATTATCAACACAACTATTTTTATAAACAAAATAAATGACAGTGTGACACGCAACATAGCGTATCTGTGTATTATAATTTATCGTCCTTTTCAGAAATTTTTAAGAATCCGATTGAAATCCAGAAGGTACAATCGCAAGGCTTACCATCACACAAAACAGGCTCATAGAATTAGATCATCCATATAAAAAAGGGCATCACCAAATTTAATATATAGCAGAAGGTAACCCAATGGGAAGCGAAAGTACTGTCGACACAATCTTTACCAAGATCCAACCCCTAAGAATCAAAGCTAAGGCAACGTTTAGAACCCACTTGGTTTTACGATTTTTGAGAAACAATAATTAAAAACAAATTAAACTACGTAAAATAAGTTGATTTTCTAATAAACTACTTTAGGTGGGAAGCATTTAATATAGGTTGGTTGGCTTCCAAGTCTAGTCAATTTTATGAAAAATATATTGATTTCCAAAAGTGTGCACACATCCGCCAATGGAGGATGTTGTAGAAGTACGTAGGTAGAGCGTCTGAATATGTTAAGATTGACAAAGAGAGTAGAACAAAAATACTATTTTCTAAGATAACAAGGGCCCGATTCGAAATCTAAAAACAAATTGTTTTCGTTTATAAATTCAAACCAGTTTTTTTCTTTTTATTGCTTAAAATGACCTAAAAAATACTAATCCTCCCAAACGAGGCCTTAACGAATAAGAGAATAATGTATCATCACATGAAATTACTTAGAGAGAGAGAGAGAGAGAGTATTACCTTGGAGGTAGCGGAGAGATAATGGTAGGAAAATTTGCCATCCAGGCGGAACTCATGCATTACCCAGTTGGTCTTCTCTCCCTTGGGAGCTCTCCCTCTGTAGAACACAAGCGTTTTCTTCATCCCCACTAGAGAGCATGTCTTTGAGCTGTATATCTCCCTGTCCTTGCCGGTGGCCTTCCAGTACCCCGCTTCCGTCGCCCGGTTTGTCCGAAGCCCGGTCGGGTACTTCCGGTCCCGAAGGCTAAAGAAGTACCACTCTTTCTCCCCCATCTTGGCTTTCTCTGCACTCATCCACACACGAATACGAACATAACGATTCAAGAGATTCGATTTACACAAGTTTTTTTTTTAAATGGAAGACGAAGAAAGTTGTCGTGTTGCTACTCTTTTTAGAATCCATTGGAAACCTTTTCGTTGGTTTTTTTCAAAACTATTCTTTGAAAAATCTATCCTGGTGTGACCATGTGGGTTTTGTTTTAGCAATTCATTGTGCACAAGACGAGACTCTTGGTTATGGGGAACGGTTATTATTACTTTATTTTCGAAACAACTCATAGTGGAGGCAACGAGCACTCAAAATAGCGGATTAGATTCTGAAAACCGCAACCAAGATTTGGAATCAGCCTTTTCACAAGATTCCTTTCATAACTTTCGAAAACATGGGTTACGTTCCAAAAAGTTCAACCAAACAAAATGATTATTTGAAAACGATTCCTCATAACTGATAAAAACAGGCCATCACTGAAATTGTTTTCGGAGTATTTAGAAAAAATTCCATGAAAACAAGTCTGTATGCCAAACTAGTCTTCTGGATTTCTTGGGAAAAGAGAACAGAAAACAAAATCTAAACTAGGAGAAAACAAAACGAGGGTTTTCAATTGATAAAGAATGAGTTCTCTCTCTCTATATATATATACCAGGAAGTTCCCAGGGCTCGCATTTGTTGAGATCAACTTCAGCAATGGCTCTGCAACTGAAATTGCTGTCCAAAACCTTCTTGAGAAGGTAGTAAGTGATGAGCTCTTCGTCAGTGGGGTGGAATCGGAACCCAGGGGGCAAATTCCCATCACAGTTGTCAAAGTATTGGAGATATGTCCCCATTGAAACCTCAAAAAAAACAGACGAGGATCACAAATAAATGAAAACAGAAATCAAGTGTCGCGAAGTTAAGAATGAGATCACACCATTGTGAAAAACGACTAATGGCTCGGAACCAGGTTTTATAGTAGGTGAATTATGGGTGGGTGTGGGGAAAGGAGAGAGAAGGTAGAGTGTGGGATGGGATGTTGTTCTGGTATATGACAACATTGGCCCTGTAGTTTAACTACAGTTTCACTTATGCCACTATAGTTCTATTTATAAAAATTAGTATTCTTATATCCGTTAATAATTTTAACATGAAAGAAGCATTTCAAACTCACATGTTCATTTTTTGAAATCAAAGCAAAACATTTTATAAAACTATAGGAAACAACATGGTAAAATTACCTACTAAACATGGCTATGTTAACTTCAGGTGCTCATGGAAAATACAAGGCCAAAGTTAAGGATTAAACTGTAATTTTATCAAATTATAGTTACAAATGGGGCAAAATGAACCTCTTAAGATACCCATGTGAGCTTATGTGTTCTCACTTTCAAGATGAAGGGGTATTGATAGGAGTATTACACTGGAATCAGACTAAAGTTGTACGGTCTTAATTATTCAATTTCAAAATGTAGAGATCAAAGTACAATATTGTTCAAATTACAGGGACCCATGGTTGTATTTGTTCATGGGGATTTGATGAATCGAGTGGCAGAGAAAAGGCCGGAAATAATAATAGGGAATTATGATTTGCGTCTGGTGAAAAATCTGTGTTTCTGCCTTGTGACCTCCTCTGTTATCTGATCTCCCGAGAGAGAGAGAGAGAGAGAGAGAGAGATGATGTATGAGTGTGGAGTGGGGCTATGGTGCTCTGTTTTGAGTATGCGTGCGTGTGTGAGGAAGAGTGCAGGTATTCCTCTGTCAGTGAAGAAAATCAAAGGGTGGGAACAGAAAGTAGTTTTATGTTAGAGAGAGAGAGAGAGAGAGAGAGAGAGAGATTTCAACATGGATCGATAAAGCCGATTGATATCTCATCTGTCAGCACAGTACAAAGATTAAATTATCAGATGGTGGACAGAGACAAGGTAAATCCATCCCCATTTTTTATTCCAAATACTCTAATGAATAATAATTTATACAATTTTTTTCACGAAAACTACTTTATATTTTATTTTTTTGTTATACAATTTTTGTATATAAATGTTTGAAGTTTTATTCTCATGGGAAGAAAATAAGTGTAAATACATGACAAGGGACAGTTTAGGTAATTTGACAGAAGCAATAAATAATTTTTTATAACAAAAACAAAATGTGAAATGAAATCCATAAGTATTATCATCCCTCTTTCAAAATTTATTCTGACTTTATCGTATAAAATTACTAAATTGTCCTTCTATTGATTAGCTCATGACATATTTTCTTACGAGTGCAATGACTATTTTGTAACTACAAATATATAATAACAAAACAGTGTTTTTAGAAAGAAAAAAAAAAGTAAAAGTGTTAAAAACATTTATTTTCTCTTTTCTCCTCTCTCTCCATCTTACGCCAATCACTCTTATCATCCTTTTGATTACTTTGTTTCTAAAAAAGAAAAAACTAGCTAGATTATGATTAGAAACTATATAGTTCAAAATAAATTAATGGCGATAATTTTTGTATTCTATTTTTTATCAAATACACTCTATAATTTGTCCTTATCAATAAAGTTACAATAATGTCCGTAATATTTTTGTCAATTAGTAAGATTGCTTCTCGTAACGCCTTACACTTTTACTTCACTCTATTTTTGAGAGGGTTAATTTATGTATTTATTCAAAATTTACATAGTAAATATAAAAAATATATGAAGAATTTGGTAAGTAGGGGATGTAAAATTTATTTTCGTAAACTAAAAAGAAAAAAAAACAATTAGGATCATGATTTTTTGTTGGCATCCATGACGTTCTTAAGAAAATATACAATATGTCACAGCTCTAGTTTCTTCTAGAGTAGGTTACACTGATCTCCCTTGAGGTTTTATGTTATTTAAAAACGTCACTCTAAATCTATAATATAAGATATAAATATTTTTTAATATTTTAAATGATCTCTTATTATTTACGGTTGAAATTTATTCGAATTAATCGATTGATTAAGCTTTCACCTAAGATTATTTTTTTTTCATAAAAAAATATCACTTTTATCTTCTTAAAAGTGTGAGATTCACATAAGTTATGATTTAATGGCCAAATTTTTTTTAAAGTTAGGCATATTTTTTACACACTAAATTATTTTTTTGGTTGGACTCACATAAAAAAATTAAAAAACATATTTATTTCTTTCTCATTTTTCTCAAATTAGCAATATTTTTTCATAATGATTAGTTTGTTTTGCATTTTGTAGCAATGTATATCTTCGTATATGCATGCATTGTATTTTCTATCTAGTATTTATATCTTATCTATATTTTATGTTGTAAAACTATAACATGTATAAGAGTTTTAGCGTAGTAAAAAAAACTAGTCTGGACGGTTGTTGCTTTGTGATTCCATCAGAACTAACCTTGCAAATGTCTATAATCGATTTTTCACAAACGGTGCCAATTATGTGGTGTGAGTTTACAGAATGAGAGAAAGAAAATCAGTGATAGACACCTGTGGTGGGCCTGCAAGTGGATGCAGTGGTTCACCAGTCGGCCAATGTCTAGCTGCGACACAAAAATAGTGAGAATGGTCGTTGAAGCTGTTTTTAAGAAATAACTCTCCGATAGTCAAGTTAGATGACCGAAAAATGTGTATATATAGAGAGAAAGTATATACTTTTCTCCACCCAAATTGCATACATTTGAAAGAAAGAAATGCTAACTTTATATGGCATAGCTCGGCATGTGCCTTCACGCGCTAGCTATCTTGTCACTAAACAGATAGCAACTCAGCGCGTGCTTGTACACGCCGATCGTTGTATCAGTGAGTAGGTGGCAACGACCGATGCATTCCCATGGATGTTCGAATAAAGCGTTCTAGGCCAAATGAGAATGCCAACCTAGTGGAGCGCAACGAGGATCCTATCCCAATTCGTATTTGGCTAATCCTTCAGGTGGGACTTTGGTTCTCAATCAGTCCAATGCAGAAGGAAGTGATGGTACATTGTCACCTCACTTTCATGCAGGTGTTAGTCAACTTCGTCTGAACCGTGCTTGCGTTGGACACGTTGATGCATCAGATAAAGCTCTCCTTCAATGCTGAGGATCTGCTACACGTCTATACCGTGGTGCGGCCAAAGAAAGAGCTAGGCATACCATTCTTTAAGGATAATCATTACCTGCTTATTTGGGGCGCCCGCTAGCCACAAATGAGGTTGGTCATTGACAACCCATATAATGACTTATTCCTCAACGAGTTTGTTTGGGTTTCAAGCAATTGGGAGTTCCACGATGGGGACGATAGTCTTTGGTCATTTCTAAGGCGCAACAACCGTTTGCCTAACAGTTAATGTATCTTTTACTGAATCTGTAATCTTAATACTTGTGAAGTTTCTTATGTTGATACTGATACTTGTTTCTATTGTTGTGTAGATTGCAATGATAAATTCATACGTCGATCTAAAGAGTGCAATGAGGCCATTCAAATTGTCAATAATAGGCGGGCTTCGAGAAAGGTAGCCGATCTTCTTGTGTACAAGCCTTTCTATCAGCACATGATTCTACATAAGGCCGAAGAGCTCGGTATAATCAGGCTTCCTCCCTTGCGCATCAAGGGACAGGTTCCACAGTGCGACGACTTCAGCTCAAAAAGGTCTAGAGGTGAGTTTAGCGCGAATCTTTCCCTTGCCCATGTTCAAGGCTGGGATGAGAGCCCAATTTATGTCCCTGTTGTCTTCTCCCTCAGGGAGCAATTGACCTAATTTTTGCCTAGAGGTGACCTTGGCTGCCCTCTAGGCATCAACCAGTAGTTTAACCCCCCCTATCCCTAGGAGTTCATGGAGCATGTGGGTGCTCCCTATGGTTTTCTTGACTACTTAGACGATTGTTGCTTGTGATGCCATCAGAATTGACCTTGCAAATGTCTATAATTGATTTTTCACAAACAGCGTCAATTATATTGTGTGAGTTAACGGAATGAGAGGAAGAAAATCGAGGATAGACACCTACGGTGGTCCTATAGCTGAGTAGGTGATTGTAGTGGTTCACTAATCAGCCATGGCCTTGCTACGAAATAGAAACAATGAGAATGGCCGCCGGAGTTGTTTCGAAGAAACGGCTCTCCGACGGTCAAGCTAGATGATTGGAGAATGTATTGATACAGAAAGAGAGAGAGAGTATATGCTTTCTCTACCAAAATTGCGTACTTTTGTCAAAAAAACTGACTTTATATAGCAAAGCTCGGCGCGTGCCTTCATGTGCTAGCTAACTTGGTCACTAGACAAATTGTAACTCAACAGGTGCTTGTACGTGCCGACCACTGTATCATTGAGTAGGCAGCTAACCCAAATGCGCTTCTCAAGCTTGGCTGATAGCTTGTCATTATGCAGTTGGCGTCTCGTCATGGGCATGGAGGTTGTCAGAAGAAATTTCGCAACCCAAGTTACCTTTTGTCCCCTGACACCCTTAAGATTATCGTAGGCCGTTGCCCCTCGTCCAAGCTCCGGCACAATTACTCTCATCGAGCTTACTAAGTGACGACAACTCGGGAGTAATGGTAGCCTTAGCTCGGATAGTGCCTGTCTTCGGTGGTGTCTACACTGAGCTCCGACACAGAGAACCACTGAACTTACTTCATAGCGATAACTGACCATAACAAGACCAGATTTTATCATTGTATATTTTGCCCTTACACCTTCCTAGCTTTTGCTCATTTAAACCCTTACGTTAGTGTATGTTATTCACCATTCTTAATTTTTTTCAACATTTTAAGCCCTATTTTGTCTAGGTTTTTTTAAGTTTATTTAACTGTTGTAGTTTCTGATTTTTCATCACCGTTTTGCTTGAAAAAATATTTTTCTTGCTCATCTTGATGAGAAAAAATTAAAAAGGTATAGATTTTTATTTAATTTGCAAAAAAGGTTCATCAAAGGTAAAACTAAAATCATTTTTACCCAACCAATTGGCTTTTCTTTCTTCGATTGATATTTTTTTTAAAAAATTCAAATTCCTCTCCTCTCTTGAAGATGAAAAAAAAATGATAATAATTTTAGGAAGCACTATAAAAATTCACCAAATATAAAAAAATTTAAAAATTAAAACGGTTAAAAAAATTCAAAATAACCAAACTCAAGCGTTGCATAAATTATTATTACATAAAATGAAAATAAAACTTGTGATAATAAATTCATCACAATAAAAATAAGGATAAAATACACTAACCTTCCCAAAGATTCTGAATTAATACAAAAAGCACCTCTGACGTTAATCGTCCGTTAACAAGATTGACGTGGACGATTAACGTCAGGGGTGTTTTGTATATTAAACTAGAATCTTAGAAATAATTAGTGTAAAATGAAAGAAACCTATTACATATTTCAAATATTAAGGGAGATTCAAAAGTCAAAAATACTTTGTGTGTGCTAATCCGAAACCTTAGGAAAGTAAGTGTATTTTACTCTAAAAATAATTGAATTTACTGCTAATAAGCTAGAAAAAACACCTAATACTTATGTGTCCATTTCAAAAGAGGATATGATTTCTTTCCATCTCATGCATGTATCTACTCAGCAATCCCATCCAACCACGTCTCCCTCACATCCATCCATCACCATCTTTAAGAGAGAGAGAGAGAGAGAGAGAGAGAGAGAGAGAGAGAGAGAGAGAGAGAGTTGAAATTTGATGATAGTCGTATCTCTGAGATTTAGACACCTCAAGCTCGAACTTTGAGATACCAAAAGCTCCCTCCACCTCAACCACAGACTTTACATCAAATCATCTCCTCAATCTGCATACTCTCTCTCTCTCTCTCTTCTTTCTCACTCTACAAAACGTTTGTGTTCTGTGGCCATCTTTTCTTGTTGATCAAAAACTCCCAACAAGGCTTTCTATTAAAGGACAGAAAGATCTCCTCCTCCTTTGGCTATTTCAGTACACCTTGGCTTTTACTGTCTTCCCCGGCCCTCAAATTTCACTGCGAACCGAATCGAACCGGGTCTGACCGGCCATACGAAAAAGTCTAGTTGCTTTTCATATTTTGTAGAAAAAGGTTACAGTTGTCTATGATACGAAGAATGAATTATTATTAAGCCAATATTTGTTGGAAATACTATGCTTTTTAGGCCTTATTTGGGATGATTGTTTTTTACATGCTTTGATTTTTGATTTTTTTGGTGAACTGTTTTTATCTTTTGATAAAAAAAATATATTTTTTTCATTCTTTTTGACAAGAGAATTTCAAAAATATAAAAAAATTTAAAATTTATTTTTATATAATTTTTTGAGATTAAAGTGTTTTTTCTTTAAATTATATAAAATAAATTATATTTTCAGACTCTTCTCGTTAAAAGAACTGAAAATGTATAATTTTTTTATCAAACGGTGAAAAAAGTATAATAAAATATAAAAATATTATGCTTATCTTAATTTGAAAAAAAAAAAGTAAAAAAAGAACTAAACTTGAAATTAATCCAAAATTTTGAGAGTACTTAAAGTTGTACTCCAACAGCTTTGTTTGGCCGAGCACTCTACCTTTATTGAATTTAAATGTATTTTTTTAAATTTATAAAAAGATACAAAAAATCTAGATAATTTATCATGTAAAAATAATTTCTTTATTGATTTTTTTTAAATTAGATAATTTTTTTTTTGGACTCTTCTCATTAAGATAAATCGAAAAGTATAAAATTTTAATCAAATGATTAAAATGCTAACTAAATGCAAAACAATCTCAAAAAATATAGCAGCTAAAAAATTCAAAATAAAATTACGGTCCTGATAACTTAAGAAACAAAAAATGAGAACAAAAAATTATTTTTCAAAATAAATTTCACGATTTTTTAATATACTTTTATTTTTTTTATTTTTTCTCTCAATATGAAAAAGGAGTTGACCTTCTTTTTGAAATTTTGTTTGGTATTGCTTTCTATTTTTCGAATCTCGAAAAAAGAAAAAGAATGGGAGGGGCTCGATTCTCCAGAGATCGCCGTGAGGCGTGAGTAATCGCGCGTGACGACAATAGGAACGTCACCCTCCGCCGCCCTCCTCCTGCGGCGCTTTGTAGTGCGAGTCCCAGTTGTCTTCCCTCTCTTTGCGTGTTCACTTGGTGATCACTGTGCGC
>BRYE01000023.1:27659154-27664154 GCA_030159115.1 Actinidia arguta var. hypoleuca
GAAGTAGGCCTCTTTGTGAAGTTGAATCAGTCTTGCGATAAGTCCATCCGATGTGCCTTCCTCCATACTTATCACCAAAATCTGAAGCTGATCACGTTTTTTTTTTTTAATTAACCACATAGTATTCAAGGTAGGTTTTTGGGCCCATCCAAACTAATCTCTGTGACTTGTTGCAGTTAACCCTTCGTATCACTAAACGCGGATATGCGACGCAACAGCCAAGAATCGAAAGCGGGACCTCCGAGTGTTAGCTCGCATCTCGGACTCTCGTCCTTTGCCACTACGCCATGTGTCCACAACAGAGTGAAGTTTATAATTTAGAACCTAAATCCTGATAAGGCCGGTCCTTACCACTGGGCCATGCCTCAACTTCCTGAAGCTGATCACTTTCTATTATATAATGAATGCTGTTTCGTGTTTTTCTCCTTCTACAGACGTATCAAAGTAGGCTTCTTTGTGAAGCTGAATCAGTCCTTCGATAAGTACATCCCATGTGGCCTCCATACTTATCACCAAATCTGAAACGTGTGGGCTTCAACTCTCCTCTATAAGAAGCCAAATTGTTAAAAGGAGAAACGAAAAATTGTTCTGCTTTTAATGCTAACAATGTCAAATTAGGAAGCTGCTTTTTAGGAAGCTGTTCTTCTACATTGCAGGTTAGTGATTGAATAGTAATTTTCACATACCTATTTCTTCTATTATATTTTTTTTGTCTTTATTGTGTAAAATTTTTCAAATATCCTCTACGTAGTTAAATTATTTAAGAAAAAAGTAATTTTTAAAAACATAAATACAATGGTAATTGGGTAATTTTACATAATAAAAACAAAAAAAAAAAGTGGCTGTGAAAATTATCAGTTTAGTTATTTCCTATCTACTTTCCATTTTTTTTTGGAAGCATCTACTTTCCAATTTAATTAGGAATTGATTACTCACCAAAAAAATCAGCTGATTCAAGTTTTACCGGTTCCCCATATATTTTCTTTTGTTATCCCATTGCATTGGTTATTAAAAGAAATTGTAATGTGATATAATGAGTTGAGTAAGATAAGTGTGTTATTTTTGTAGATTTTGTGTTTATATTATGTGATTTTTTTTTCTTTTTTAGTTGAGGCCCTGTTTTAATTTTTAAGAAAATATAAACTTCATTGATAATAAAAGATATTAAAGTAAAAGTAAGTAACATACCCTTAAAACAACCATTCGATAGCCACTACCAAAAGGCTACCAAAAGGTTTATCTACAGACCGTCCTCTATCTATAGATAAGCTATCCTTGTTAGAAGAGTAAACTCACATACAAGCAAAAACTCACATTGAGCCCTGTTTGGAGTAATCGTTTCTTGGGTTTTTTTTAGTTGATTTGATATTTGATTTTTTTTATTTAATTAAAACTTTATATTTTTTTCGGTTCTTCTTAACTAAGAGACTCAAAAAATATAAACATCGAATTAATTTAATAACTAATCAAATATCACTTTGCCAATCAAATTAGCCACACTCATCATAGTGTGGGCATGGCTAATATTAGAATTAAGTAAAGTTTGGGCTATTGTTTTTGGTTTGTTCGTTTTTTAATTTTTTTTAGGTAATTTTTTTGGTCATGATTAAAATTTTATTCTTTTTTCGGTTTTTCTCGATGAGAGGAGTTCGAAAATATAAAAAATTATTTAATTTAAAAAAATTTACTAAAAACGATAAAACTATTTTAGATAATATTTTTGAATAGAAAGAGTTTTTTTCATCTTTAGTAAATTTTTTTATATTTTCAGACTCAACTCGTCCCAATTTTTTTTATAAAGTATAAATTTTAATTAATTAACAAAAATATTAATTAAAAAATAAAAAACTCAATAAACCCAAAGAAAACAAAAAGCTGGGCTTAATATAACATAAATTGTAACAGTCGCACTCGCAGTTATTAAATGAGATTAAATTTTAATAACTTGAGACCTGTCACCTAGGAACAATTTGCGTTTCTTTCACCGCCACAAATCGTAACCGTCCAAATAGAGGAAGCTGAACCAGTTGTCTTGTGGCCTGATGACCGGTGGGGTCCTAAGCACGAACTCCGAAATAAAGATCCGACGATACGGACTGCGGAGAACGTGGTGGGTGTGTTGTCACCGTCCGATGACGTTGACAACACGACCGCTGTAGACTGAGGTAGTTTTTTTTTTTATTTTATAGTATTCGATTTTTTTTGTTTTACTTTTTGGTTTATTCTCAAATGAATCCGAAAATATAAAAAAATTATATAATTTTAAATTAAATCACGAAAGAAAACAAATTAATATATATGTTTTTTAATAAAAATAATTTTAAAAAATCATTAAAGATAAAAAAAAATATTTTAAATAGTTTTTTCGAATAAAAATAATTTTTTTATCTTTAATAATTTTTTTTTAAATTATATATATTTTTTTATATTTTCGAACTGATCACGTTTAGAGTCAGATGAATCTTTTGTCCTGGGTCGTGGTGGGTCCTAAGCACGAACTCCGAAATAAAGTTCTAACGATACCGACGAGGGAGGGATTCGGATCTTTTTGAAGTGGGAGCTGTTTCTGTAATGTATAACATAATGGCATTTGTATATTTTACGTTTGAAACGATATCGCTTTGTTTACTACCACGTCAAAGGATCCGAACTTACAACGGAGAAAGTGGGTCGGTGTGTTTTGTCACAGTCCGATGACGTTGACAACATAATCGCTGTCGATTGAGGACAGTCTGGCCAATTTTTTTTTTCTTTTATGCTCTCCATTTTTTTTTATTAATAATTTTTTTAACCGTTATATCATACGTTTTCGTTTCCTTTTAATGATTTCACTTTCTTTTAATAAAAGGAGTTCGAAAATATAAAAAAAATATTTAATTTTAAAAAAAATATTTTTTTGAATGAAAATTATTTTTTTTATTTTTAATAAATATTTTTTAAATTAAATTATTACTTTTATATATTTTTTGAACTCATCTCATCAAGAGAATCGAAAAAGTATAAAAATTTTGATCATATAACAAAAAAAGAACACTAATTTTTTTAAAAAAAAATATCACTAAATTTTTTAAAAAAATCACGAATTATCAGAAACCCAGTAGGTCAGTAAATTTTTATTTTTTTTTATTTTAAAAACGTTAGAATAAAATTGACAAAATGTTTATCTGCCCTCAAATGATCTTATTGATTTGAACCTTCATTTGTTAAAAAAAAATATTAAAAAAATCATTTATAGAAAAAAATCAAATTAAAGAAATTAAAATTTTAAATTGTATAGAGTTTGTTTATCATTTGAGCAAATACATTTTATTTACCGTATTAAAAGTTGAGCTAGAGTAACCTAGTTTTTTTTTTCGTCTCGTAGAGTTAATTAGCTAACTTAGCGAGCCAAAACTCTAAAATTTAATTTCAAATTAAAATTTAATTTCAAATTGTATTTTTATTTGGTTATATCGTATTACAAGCTTGTTTCAAATGAGGTATAAATAACCAAATTGTCATTCGAGGTCAAGTGACTTATGCTCTATTTGGCACCAGCTTATTTTGGTTTTTCGATTGATTTTTTTTGCTTAAAATAAGTAAAAAGTCAATCAGATTTGACATTTTTACCTTTCTAATTTTATTTATTTACTTAGTTTTAATTAAAATAAAGCAAGAAAAATCAAAAAATCAAAAAAAAAATAACCTTTTTGATAACAAATTTAAAAACAATTTAACTTATAAGCTTTACCTAATGTGTGTTTATTTTTTACTTTTTTATGATATTGACCGTCCTACATAGTTGTAGTGTACTTACCACAATCAATCGAAATGTAATGATTGAAATGTAATTTAGAAATCTGTGTTGTTTAACAAGTTATTTTGAAGATCAATCGATGGTGACGCTTTAATCATGGATTTGAAAATTCTTTGTATATCATTTGATTGCTGGGATAAATATATACTACTAAAATTATAATTGCGTACTATGGGGTTGTTGTCATAAGATGAGAGGAGAGGATAGATAATCGCGGCGGTTCTACGATTGCGTAGGTAATCTCAATCCATTGTCCGATCAACCAGTAGTGCCCTAATTGGAATCACATGAACTGGCCGTCGGAACTGTTTTTCAAAAAATGATTATTCGACGGTCCAAAAATATATAGAGAGAAAGTGTACGTAGGTTCTGATAGCAAAGTTGTGTGTGCTTTTGTGAGAACAACAATATTCCTTATACCCTAGCTTAATGCATGACTCGATGCGCTAGTTGTCTTGTTGCTTGACAGACTGCAGTTTGACGCGTGCTCGTACGTGCCAACTGTTGTGTCAGTGAATAGGCGACTGACCCAACCATGTCCTTACGGCGTGGCTAGTAGCTCATGATCAACTATCGACGTCTTCATCCGGGTGTGGGGTTGTCAGAAGAAACTCTGACGCCTTTTGTTCCTTAATATCTCTTGGGATCACTGCCGACCATTGTCTCTCGTCCAAACTTTCAGCATGGTTATTGTTCCAAACTTACTAAACAGAGACCCCCTTAGCTCGATGGTATTTGTCTTTGGTAATGATTGCCCTTAGCTTCGGCGTAGAGGGTCTCTGAACTTGCTCTATAGCGATAACTGACGAAAGTTTTCGCCCTGGTAAGGTCAATGTTTAATAGTATCCGCACCAAGTTTCAGCACAAAAAATCATCATGCTTCTTTTATTACGATAGCTTGTTGGCGATTTCTGCCATAATAAGACTAGATTACGTCATTGTATAATTTATTCCCTTACACGTACAATGCTTTGTCATAGTTAAAAGGATGAGAAAGATGAATTAAATCCCAACGTTCAAATTAGATGATTTTATATACATGTTATTTTTTTTTAAAAAAAACACACTAGGCTAGCAGGGGCTCGTGAGTGAGTGATTTGGATTTATGTGTGCATCGACGGAGTCATACTAAGAAAAGTAGAGACAATTGACCTCACATAAAAAAATACATTACTATTTTTAATATAATTTATTATAAATATAA
>BRYE01000023.1:27679154-27681654 GCA_030159115.1 Actinidia arguta var. hypoleuca
TCCTGATCACGTGCTTGATTTTATTGGTTTGTTTACATTACAAGAATGCCTTTAAGCCTGCGATAAAATCTGCTTTATATGTGATTTATATCGTTACTGCAATTTTGTACAATTGAACTTCAAATCCTTTCATTTTAAATCCACTTATTGCAACAAACTCGATTTGGGGCAATAGTAGATGATCCAAGTTCTTACAAACAGTGACAAATGGGTTTAAGCTTTCGCTAGCCTATGTAGATTGTATATTTCAACTTGGGCTTGTGAGTTTACACAACAATCCATTTTATTTATGACGCAGACCCTACTTATAGATTTTAAGTTAACAAACTTAAGTCAAAACAATAATTGAAACCTTAAAATCTTATCACAATTATTTTTGATTAAAAAGAAATGAAATATGAGAACGATGTTGAAATAGATTTGTTAGTTGTGAGGGGGAAGGAAAGAGAGGGAATATGAAGATGGAGGGTTACAATTTCTTCCTTCTATTTGATTAGACAAAATGCATGTTTAGCGGAGCTAGGATTATTGATTTTTTCGGTCTTTAAAGTTATGTCATAATATTTTGCACAATTTTTATTTCTGCTTATGAATAAAAAATAACTTACAAAAATTTAAAAAAAGTTAATTCTTGAAAGTTTCATTTTAAATTTTTTTAATAATTTACTTTTAAATAAACAATTGTAACACAAGTTCAGCTAGCTATACCAAAGAGCCTAAAAGTTTTATTAAGAAGCACTTCACTTCCTATATTTTCCTTCACTTTTGGAAAATAATAGAAGGAAAATAGGAGGAATTAAAGTGTTTGCGTATCTTCTCCTCAGAATTTCTACCCTCCCTTTCATATCTCCTCCTAAAAAAGTAATTCAAGCATGAAATAACTAACTTTTTCTCTCTTAATCCCTCAATCAAAACAAGTTAATCTTTTCAAAAATCAAATATAGTGACACAAAATAGCAACATTATTTTCATTGCATAAAAATTGCATTTGAAAATGTTAATTCCAAGTAGGATTTTGTTATATAACAATCAAGGTACTTGAGTTCAACCTGTGTCCAACTAATGAAAAGTTCGTTCGAAACTGTTTATTAAGCAAACAAACAAAACTTAAAACACATTTTTTGAATTCAAACTTGTACAATCAATAAAAATGCGTTGCATCTGTATCTGCATCTGCATCAATATCACGTAATATTACCGTCCAATAATAAATATTTGTAAAAGAAAAAAATTCACTATAAATGTGACCATGAATTTTAAAAAGTTGCATATGGCGAAGTGGCAAATGACGGACACCAAGGATGCGAGTTACCTCTTAAAGGTCCCGTGTTCGATTCGTGACTGCTGCGTCGCATCACCACGATTTACCTCTCGCGTGTTGGCTGAGGACACGACTGACATGAGCCACAAATTAGTCTAAATAGTAGAGCCTGGATAATGTGGTTAATCCCAAAAAAAATAAAATCATTATGCCTATAGTTTTTTGCCATTGAGTGGATAATAATATGTAGACTTCCTTTGTGCTTCAATTTTCAAACCCTTCCCCAAACACCCAAACGCTGCTCACACGAAAACGGTAATGGCATTTACGAGAGTTTCTCTGTCTAGGGCTTCGTTGTTTCGGTATAATTCTTTCTCTTCTCTAATTCCGTTCTCGCTGTCTCATCTCACTCTTTCTATTCAACCCAACCGCGGTAGGTTCAGTCTCTCTGCTTCTCTCTCTTCCCAAGACTCAACCCCTTTGGTTGATTTTTCTACAATTCCAAATCAGAGGAATCGTTGGAAGCCAATGTGTTTGTACTACACGCAAGGTAAGTGCACAAAGGTAAGATTCAACATGCAAAATAGTAGCTAATTGCGATTCATCGTAGACCTCATACATATGTATGTGTATTTGTATGTGTAGTCATTTATGTACGCTTATGTGCTTTGTACTATCTTATGATTTTATCGCTAATTGAAATAGTTGTTTGATTTAACAAGAATATGGTTTCCGTAATTTGAATTGTATATGTATTGCACGCCATGTGTTTGATCAAACTCTCTGAGAACAACGAACCACTTTGCTACTGGTTTTTGGTATCGGCAGAGACCAGGAGGATTGCTAAATATGTTTTCAAAGGTTTTATGGTCTGTTTCGCCTACCTTGGATCCAATTGTTGATTTTGGAGGTTAATTGCATAGGCGATCCTCATAGGCGATCCTCATAGGCCTTTTATTTTGGATCAAATTGTTGATTTTGTAGATTTTGTCAATTACCCCTCCGTCAGTCAATAATTATGTTGATTATGGTGATGTCATCAGTTAAATTTTTTAAGAATACCCATTTTACCCTCAGTTAACAAAATCTGAAGTAAGTTTCCTCTCTTTCTCTTTCTCTCTCTCTCCATGGTGGAAGATGGAGGCGATGATGGCCAAAGAGAATGACAGGGTAAGGGAGGATATTGGAGAGGGGAGGAGGAGACAAGGGGTAGTGGTTAGTTGATAGTTTGCTTGATGA
>BRYE01000023.1:27696654-27699154 GCA_030159115.1 Actinidia arguta var. hypoleuca
TGTTACATTCCTTATTTATGCATAGAAGAGCAACATTCATTTTGTTTTTGAAAAAAAAGTCATCCAAGTGGAATTAGAATTCGATAGTCAATATAAAGGCCATGCTAGATATTGAAATAACTTTAACCAACACTTTTTACTCAGTTTTTGGATCAAAGACTAAGAGCATCCACATCAGGCTCACTAATTTGATTAACAGAGTTTTAAATCGCAGTATTAGTAATCGTATCGCTATAATACGGCCATGTATCAACCGATATTTAGTAAAATATTTGTATCAAAATGTCAAAATCCTGATACGTAACGGCAGTCGATACGTTATGTAACAACCGATATTTAGAATGTTAATTGAGCCAAATTTTAAATCAAAAACCAACTCTTTTATTTCAGCTTAATTACTTTCTTTTTTAACTTGGAAAATAAAAAAAAATATAGATAGCAAATGAACATTTCATGTAACGAAGTTAAATTTGTGGGTTGTTCTGGTTAGTCTGGTGTGGATAATTTTGAATATTTTTCAAAATAAATTACCCAACAAATATGGATAGCTATGCTGATGTGGATGCTTCGAGGATGCGTTTGGATGAGTGGTTTTGACATGAATCATTTTAAATTCCTGGTAGGCATCATTTTAGCAACCAGGAATCATCATAGCATGTTTTTGTACCCTGAAGAACACACCAAAAGATGTGTTGAAAACAAGTTGTCTTAATTATTTGAATTTTATGGGTTTGTTTCTGTTTTTCTGAAACCGATTGCTTATTCTTCTTCTTCCTCTTCATCATTTTTTCTTCTTTTTTTTTTATGTGGGTTTGTGCAGGACTAATAGTGGGTATGCAAAATTGGATCCGAATCACTTTTGCGGTGGAGCCATCATCCCTCAACGAAGCTACGGGGAGGGTGAAATCTTTCTATCACCGACACTCCAATCAACAAAATAGATACTAATGTAATTCAGCAATCCCATATAAAATCGTACCCCATCCTTTACTAGTTGATATCGTAAATTGCATTCAGTCTTGGTTGAACACCAGCCAGTATCATAAATTCCTTTTAAGGAAATAAAAATATTTAAAAGTTTTAATGTTGTCACGTTGAGATATTTATACTATTTCTTGATCATGTGCTTGATTTTATTGGTTTCTTTACATTACAAGAATGACTTTAAGCCTGCGATAAAATCTGCTTTATATGTGGTTTATATCCTTACGATAATTTTGTAAAATTGAAATTGAAATTCTTTCATTTCAAATCCACTCATTGCAACAAACTGTTGCAAACTCGGTTTGACAAAATAGTAGAGGATCCAAGTTCTTACAGACAGTTATGATGGGTTTAAACTCTCACTAGCCTACGTAGATTGGATATTTCAGTTTGGGCTTGTGGATTTGCACAACAATCTATTTTGTCTATGACACAGGTCCTATTTGTAAATTTTAAGTTAACAAACTTAAGTCAAACCAATAATTGAAACCTTAAAATCTTATCACCATTATTTTTGGGTAAAAAGAAATGAAATATGAGAATGATTTTGAATTAGATTTGTAAGTTGTGAGGGGGAAGGAAAGAGAGGGAATATGAAAATGGAGGGTTACTATTTCTTCCTCTTATTTGATTAGACAAAGTGCGTGTTTAATAGAGCTTATAAGCTAAGATTTTTTATTTTTTCGGTCTTTACAGTTATGTCAGAATATTTTGCACAACTTCTACTTCTGATTATGAATTAAAAATAACTTATAAGAACTTAAAAATAGTTGATTCTTGGAACTCCATTTTAAAACTTTTTAACATTTTACTTTTAAATAAATAATTATAACATAAGTTCAACTAATTATACCAAACAGCCTAAAAGTTTTATCAAGGAGCACTTCACTTCCTATAATTTCCTTCACTTTAGGAAAGAAATAGAAGGGAAATAGGAGGAATTAAAGTGTTTGCGTGTCTTCTCCTCAGAACTTCTACACTCCCTTTCACATCTCTTCCTAAAAAAGTAATTCAAGCATGAAATAACTAACTTTTCTCTCTTAATCCCTCAATCAAAACAAGTTAATCTTTATGAAAAACAAATATATTGACACAAAATAGCGACATTATTTTCATTGCATAAAAATTACATTTGAAAATGTTAATTCCAAATAGGATTTTGTTATAGAACAATCAAGGTACTTGGGATTTTATTTTCACTTTTTATTATTTTTTCACTAGTAAAATAAAACTCCCTTAGCTGGAGTTATTTCTCCTCCTTTTTAAAAATTGTTTTATTCTTTTGTCTTGATTGTACATATTGACCCAATTTTTTTTCCATTTGAAATTGGGTGTACGACTAGTGAAATTGTGAGCTCTCGTAAAATATGTCATAAGATATTTTTATGCTATAATAGTTTTTCTTACTATTAATAAAAATTTATATTTTTTTGCAAAAAAAACCAAAAGAGGAGTGAGAAAAGATTTTTATTAAAAAATCACTTAATAGAAAATATTATTTTTTACAAAGTTGGAC
>BRYE01000023.1:27724154-27726654 GCA_030159115.1 Actinidia arguta var. hypoleuca
AATTTTCCTCCTGTTTCTTTGTTTTATTAATCTGGTCTAAACACTCATCCCCTGAAATATAGTTTGTATGGATGATTTTGTGTAATTAGAACCCACCATTAATGAGGATAAGAGGGTTTATTTTGTATTATTTATCTCAAATTAAATGGAAACCCGAACTTTTTGGTGTTAACTTGAAGGTTCACATTTCTTAGATAGGATCACCCAACCTGAAATCTTCTGTTCCACTCAGTAGTTGCATAACGTGACATTTTTTTCAATTGAAAAACAGAATTTTTTGTGTTGTAAGCATCTTTGAGAGAGTTGGGACAGGTGAAAATAGGTTTTTAAGATGAGAGATCTCACTCTTTAATAAGAAATGAGCTATCCTAAAACGGTAAAACCTTATTCTCACTCTTCAAGGGGGCTACTATGAAAATAAAAGAGTTTTGAGGACTGGAGATCTCATACCATATATTCCCCTAATAAGGTTGGGAGGTAGATGAGAGATGAGTGGTTAGACCACACCATGCAAGTCCAATTAACAAAAAACATATCACTCTCATGACATGGTATTAAATTCATCATGGTCCACCACAGCAGTCACTGATTGGAAGATTCAAAGATGAAAACAATTGGAATCAATATGGGAGTGGTTGGCTTTCTCGTAGCAAAAGTTAGGTTTGGGCTGCTTTCAAGTCCGATGAGCCTTAAAAGTTAAAACTCAAGGGACAAAGCTCCTCTACAGCCCAAATTGTGGACTGCACAAAGCATTATGGGCTTCATTTTGGACCTATTTTCATGATCAAAATCGTTCATATTGTAGACTCAGTTGTGAAGATCAATAATGTAAAAATCACGGTGATTGGATATAAATTGATATCCATTCAGTACTACTTTATATTTTAATAAACGAGTGACACACATGGCTATACTTATTTTTCTTGATATAAATTAATATAGATCAACTATTGATTCATATCCGATCAATGTATTCATTTACAGTATTAAATTTCTCAATAAGATTTACAATATAAACGATTTAAATTATTAAAATAAAGTTCAAAATACTTGAACAATACTGTGTAATTCCAAGGTTTGGATAGCAAAGAAGCTGGGTCCAAAATCAAGTTGCAACCATTTAGTCTGTAGATTGATTTGACAGCTACAGAAAAATAGTTTTGTTTCCATGCTCTCTGTTTTACATTGCAAAAGTCATTTCATGTGAAAATTAAATGACAGTCTTCTCACTTTCTAGATGTTTTATTCAATTGATTATGAGAAAATTGTTTGTTTATTTTTTTGAAAGGTGGAGGGTTGGAATATGTATATGTATATGCACAAAGTCATGGCTTTTCTTTCTTTCCTATTGAAAAGTCATTTTTAAATGAAAGTTAATGACTGTTCTAGATGTTTAATTCAATTTACTGGACTTTTTTTAGACTGTGTTTGGATTAATAATTTTGTAAAAAAAAAATTAAAAAAAATTAAAAAGTTAAAAGATTCAACTGCTCGAATTTAGAGATTTCAATCGTTCGAATTGCTGAATCCTCTAACTTTAATTTTTTTTTTTTTTCTCTATCAAATTATTGATCCAAATATGGTGGAGGGTTGGAATATGTATATGGTATAAGCACAAAGTCATGGTTTTTCTTTCACTTGCACTCACCAAAGTTTTAGCACTTTCTACAAGTTTGTTCCTTCTAAAATTTCATTTTGCCCCTTTGTATTTTTTTATTTACCTTCTGAATTGTTGTCTTAAAATAGTAAGATCCTCTTTTTTTTTTAATACTCTCTACTCTGCATCCGCACAACTACCTTACAAGATTAGAAATCTCTTGTTTGCTTCGGCTTCTCTCCGGCCCTCTCCATGTCAACATACCTTTGACAAGACAATTAGAGGCTATCGCAACAATCAGATTTGCTCCTTCATCATTGCAATCTTGTAGTCGTCAAATTAGTGACAGTTACGTGACTTGAAGATCTCGAGTAACTTGTTTGATTACCTTACTATAAGTTAGGGTTATTTCCTTTATTCAAGAAAGTCCATGAGATAAACATAACCACTTTATTCAAAAGTTTCCCATAACCTCTTCAATAATTACAAATCAATTACAAATGTACATGATTGAGGGGCCCTAGTTATCTTGATCACAATGATGATACTTTTTTTCCAAGAATTGGGCCTTGAAAAGTACTCTCCTAAAGCTTTCTTTCATCCTCCAAAGAGACACTCCTAACATGTGTTCCATGGAGAGAGGCTGGCTAAAAGACTCATAAGCCCAACCAAATGTACAAATCCACTTTCTCTCATTGGGTTTTCCATCTTTATCATTGCCCTCTTGATAAAGACAAAGTTGGCCTGAAAAAGGTTGGAATTTGGTGTAATGCACTTTACTTCTGGCCTGGAAATGAGACTGTCTTTGAACGAAAGTTAACAAACTAAATTAGGCGAATTCACTTGGACAAAAATTTTGTATCTAGCTAAGGTGTTTTTACCATGATCACTAATATTATAGAA
>BRYE01000023.1:27746654-27749154 GCA_030159115.1 Actinidia arguta var. hypoleuca
AAATGGTGTTGCCTTTTCGCCTTTTTTTTCATTCACCAGTTCAGGCAAGCTCCATTGTTGTTGCCTTGATCATGAGAACTGTTTGAATTGGTTTTCGTGAAGCATTTGATATGGTAGGCTGCAAAGCATTGCTGTAGCTTCCTAGAGGAAAACTGATGCTAAGATATTGCAGCGTGGTTTAAGTTTAAAAATTCTCTCCCCTTCGGTTTCTTTTTGGGTTTACGTTTCTTCTGCTTTTCCTTGAGCCTGGCGAAATCTTTGATGTTTTTTTCCCATCCTTTCTTGTTTTTCTAGCTGGTGGGACTGCAGAAAAAGGACTTTTTAGCTGTATAAAAGCTACTTGGATGGGTACAGCGTTTTAGTACTCGTGTCCTAAAGAAGCCAAAAGTCAGATTCTGATGCAAAAGAACATCCCAGTTCCAGCCCAACCCACTTAATCATTGGGCGGGACTGAGCACAAAATGGGGAATGTCACATGGGATTAGGCTTTACCCAACAAAATGTGCCCTTGTCACATGTAAATCACTGTTCATGTTGTATCAAATGGAGAAAAGGCCACTTGATAATTGGGCGGGATTAGACCCAAAATCAGGCATGTCACATGGAATTTGGCTTGAGCCAACCAAACGTGGCCTCATCACATATAAACCATTATGTGTCAAAACAAATGGAGAAAGTATAGTAATCCATGTACTAATAATATAAGTAAATAGACGCCATCAGAAAGATAAGTATAGTAATACATGTACTGATCATTAACATATTTTTTTGGGTATATTTTATTATGATCCAAAAATATATATCTAAAAATAGAGAATCTAGAGGAAGTTGGGGATGGTGGTATTATAATGGTGTGGGTATGGCCTTGAATATTAACCAAAACAGTTCATTCCTTTATTGAGTGAGAGAGAAAGAATCTTCCAATACTATTCATGGAGGCAAATAACAAGCTGGACAAAAATGAGAATAACTTGGTTATTAGACTTGTCCTTTGTGATGTGGTGTGGGCAATGGGCAATATCAATCAGCTTAAGATGCATAATGAAACCTTTTGGCAATCCATTTTGCATGAAATGTGCTCTTTTATTTCAACTTTTTTTTTATCAGTAAAAAAAAAATTTATTGATCAATTTAAAAATGTATAAAAATATCCGAGTATGCTCGAGAGACAGACATGAGGCACAAAGCCTAACCAAATAAAATACAATTTGAAGCCCGAAAAAAATAGTTGACCCTACAACCAAAGCCAAAACAACAGCTCCAATAACAGAGACAATCACACAACAACCAACAGTTGAGGTTGGCCAAAAGCAGAATAAGATATAAGAAGTATACAGCACCTTCACAGCTCCCTTAAGCTTGGGAATAATGCATGAAGGACCCTGAAACCTGAGCCATAATATCTTCTATGATACTGCGAAGGACCAAACAAAGCAAAAGAAACTAGCTACACAAGTAGTCCAAGCTACAGAAGCAGCCAGACTTTACATCTACCAATAAGACTGAGATTCGCCTATACCAGCAGCAAATTCACAGGCAACTTCGGCGGCGGCAGCAAACTTGAACCCAGCAACATTTTCGCAGCAGCAACATCAGCAGCAACTACTTCACCTTTTAATTGGTTGGTTGATGGTGGTTGAATTAACTTGCAAGTAATCTTAAGCAAGAGAGAGAGAAAGACTGAAAGAGTTTTATTTTATTCATTTCTAAATTATACCTAGTGGTTTGGTTATACTCCATTTTAGATATCACTAGCTGAAAATTAATCAAACTATATTTGCTTTGTGTCATGGCCCACTTGTGGATTTGTGTTGATCATCAACTTGGAGTTGTTGTCAATCCACCAATTTTGTTTGTTTAATTTTAATACCCACGTGGCACTGTTGGGACCCATTATGTGTAGTAACATGATCACTTATTAGATTGGTGATCACAATTATCTCTTTTCAAAAAAAATAAATATATAATTAATGTTATTTTTGGATAGATGTAAACTTCAAATGAAGCATGTAATATTTCGATGAAATAGATTAAATTAATTTATATTTGATAATTTGCATATGAGTTTAGATGAGTCTATCTTTTCTACTCCTAATTTACATGTCACTATATTAATTCACAAGCTACTTTATGACTATTTTTTTATATTTTTGTCGAAGTTAACCTGTAAATCACTCGATTGAAATTCCCATCTAGAGCTTTAAGAGTTTTAGCTACAAGTGTTGCAAGGTAAATTATGAGTAAAATAGATATATTTTATAAAAATTATTGAATAACAGCAATTTTTGTATCAAGAATTTTAAATTATTTCTATAATTAATATAATCATTTTAAAGTCATCATTATAAAACTTTCAAATTCAAAATCAATAACATAAATGATCAAATCGTAGTGTTAACTATTCGTATTTACCATATGTGACTCAAAAACATACTCTGAAATATGTAAATCAAAAAATAAACTGAAATCGAAACCTGTAAATTAAAACTTACAAACCAAT
>BRYE01000023.1:27764154-27769154 GCA_030159115.1 Actinidia arguta var. hypoleuca
CGATCTTGTCATCGACTCGAATACTCCGCGTCGCGAATTCAACGCCGATCGTGGACTTCGATTCGAGGCTAAACTCGTTCCTCGTAAACCTAGAGAGCAGATTCGACTTTCCCACGCCCGAGTCGCCGATCAGAACCACCTTGAACAGGTAATCATAGTCGTCGTCGGCTCTGTACGCCGCCATCAATCGATTACAATCCCTTTCTTTCTATAAATTGTTGTTTCTTTCTCAACGATCAAATTCGAAATATGAATGGGTATATAGATATATACACTTTGTTTTATATGGTGAAATCATACATACCGGATGATTTTAGAGAGAGAAGCTGTGGAAGAGAGAGAGAAAGGGGCGGGTTTCAGAGTTTTAAGAGAACCCCAAGCTGAAAAGGCAATAGTTTTGGTTGGCAATAAAGGCATAGTGCCAAAGTTTTTTCCAACAAAAAATAATTTTTACATCATCATCTCAGGTTGGGCTGATAAACGAGTAAAACAAGCCCAAATTGTTTACATTTAATTTTAAAATTTAACGGATTTTAATAATATATTTGTGTTTAGTTTAATTTTCAATTGAATCAATCTCAAATAAGATTTGATCCACGAATCGAGATTGAGTAGTTTGAATTTTTTAAATATTATAAATTTATTAAGCTGAGTAATAAATTATTCAACATTAATTTAAAAACTTAATAAATTTAACAAATGTTCAAGTTTAATTTAGTATGTAACAAACAAATCTCAAATAAGTTTTTAATAAAAGTTCAACTCAAGTAATTTAGTTTGTACTTTGTTTATCAACCCTATTACCAAGTTACTGTTGGGGTCCACCCACTTTTGGATAATTTGTTGAAAGTTGATTAAATTTTAATTTATTATCTTTACCAACTTGTTCTCTCTCCTAATACGGATTTGTTTCTTTCCAAAGTAGGAGTTTTTGAACTCCCAAAGAAAGCCTTTAATGGATAAGTTAATTGTTTCCAAAAATTTATAATTTTTCATGCCTATATAAACTGGCTATGTATTGTGGTGGTGTGAAAAAAAAAAAGAAGAAGAATAGTAAAAAAAAAAAGTGAGGAGTGTAAGGAAGAAAATAAAACACAAAGTGAACTAAGGCTCTGGATTGGGTATATTTCTGCCGTAGATAAGTTGGTGCCGAACTACGTATATATTGATTTCTCTATTTTATTTTGTGTGCTTTCGTTGTGAATGAAACCTGTTTTTTTTCAACAATTACAAGGGGCCTTCGAAATTATAGATGAGAAAAAAATATATAATTATGATTTTTCACCTACATAAAAAAAGAAAGAAACTAGTTTTTTTTTCATCTTATTTGTATAACAGAAGAGATTGTAATTTTTTTACGTATTTTGTTTGGTTAGCACTCAAAGTAAAAACAGAAAGCTTATAATATTATTTTATCAAAATAACATTTGGACATTTGATTCCTCACTAACATAACCTCAATATTTTATGAATTGATATCTAGACACTTTTGTTTCTCACAAAATCTCATAACTAGATTCTCATTTCACTTCATTTTTTTTTCGTTACACCAAATTCCTCCCTCCAAAGGATTGTAAAAGTGATCACCCAACAAATTAGAAAAATACTAAAAAATGTATTTAAGGCGATCAATAATATATAAAAAAGTATATAAAAAAGTGTAAAGGTGTATTAAAAAGTATAAAAAGTGTATCAAAAACTATTTTTTTTTTTTTTGTTATTTTGTACTTCTTATCGACCACTCATTTGGGTGATCGATAGTAGAACCATAATTATATTTGGCAATCAGTGACACATAATATTACTAATTATAATATTTTTTGTGATGTATACATGATAATTATTAAATTTTTAATTTTAATAGTTACGTTCAAATAGTAAGTTGAGACCTAGGTTTTTATCATTCTCTATGGAGATTTACTATTAGACTTATGCACGTAGTTGGTGGTATCCCCATTTTAATGAATTTTTACTCATAAGAGTAAATTAATGAAGAGAAAGAATGTGAGACAAAAACTTTAAATAAAGTAGAAGGAATATGACTAATTTTTTCTTTGATATTCTTCTTTTTATTAAAATTAAGAATTAAATAAGAAATAACAGTGCTATAGTCATCGAATTTGAATTAAGAATAATTTATCAAATTCAGAATAAATAATTTAGATTCACTTTAGTGTGCAGAATTATATAATTAAGTGAATCTTAGTTATCCATATTATATTCAAAAATATTTTCTTAAACTAAATTCGGAGATAACAAAGTTTGTGAATAAGAAAAAAGGAATATTAGTATTTTCAAAGAATGGAAAACAATTTGTCAATTGTCGGTTGATGTGGGCAGTGGGCACCAGTTCAGCTAGCATTTATAACTTTTTGTTTCTCTTTACTCTTTTTGGTCGTAAAATTTTACAGACTAATGAAAAAAAATAGCAAGAATTTTGAGGAGAGATAAATATGCGATTTGGGCAAGTTATTTCTGTACATTCAAATCTACTCTCTTGATTCCATTGTTTAAAACAAATTAAAATAGAAAGTTAATGAAAAATTCTACAGTTCTCAAATCTATAAAAAAAAAATTATAAATTTAAAATGAATGATTTAGATTTAATTAATTATATGACTCATATCTCCAATTGAATCTAAATCATTAACTTTAAATTCGAAAAACTTTTCTTGATATAAATTCGAGAACCTTAACATAGCAAAAATTGAATTTTACAATTCTAAATTTAGGAATAGTTTCTCAAATTCATAAAATAAAAAAAAGGACCAAACTCCAATAAATTTGAGATTATATGTATAAGATTGATGTGCAATTAGATTCCTAGTAACAAAATTATCATTCATTCTTCGTAAAAGGACAATCCAAATTTAGTCTTAAAGTTACAAATCGCGATTATCCTTTTGAAACCTGAATTAGTGACATGATTAACTTTTTAAATTAAAAAATGAGATTAAAGTTCTAATTTTCAACTTCTAACAAAAGTATAATTAATAATAAAATAAAGCTAATAATAATTACATTAAAAGTTGAATACATTTTATTACATTTTAAAAAATTAAAAAGTTACAACTTTAAACGTAAAATCGAGTATATAATGAAAGGCGAATTAAGAAATTTAAAAATCCTTGATAAAGTATATTCCTAAAGAAAAAAAATATACTTTTCTAAATAAAAAATCCCATCCAGTCAGTACTGGTAGGCTATCAGGATGGATTCGGATCTTCTGAAGTGCGGAGGGTGGTGTAGTGCTCCTATAATGTATAAAATAATATAAAATAATATTATTTTGTACACTCTAAAAGTACTTCACCCCTTCTTATTTCAGAGGATCCGAATACTATCATGACGGATTCGGATCCTATAAAGTGCGTAGAGTGGTGGACTGCTCTTAAATGTACAAAACTATACAAAATAATATTATTTTATACATCCCAGGAGCACTTTACTCGCTCCGCGCTTCAGATGATCCGAACTCTATAGGATGCCACGTGAAAAGTTGAAACTAGAAATCAGCAGCAATTTTTTGTTTATATGCATCTTTCTCTCTCTCTCTCTCTCTCTGTTTCTATCCTCAGGAGTCCAATTCCGACTTGTCTAAGCATTTGAAGTTGGCTGATGGAGTCCGATAGCATTAAATGTACCGACTTTCCGGCGAATTTGGAGTACCAGTCGGGCTTCGGAAACCACCTCTCGTCGGAGGCGATCGCTGGAGCCCTGCCTCAGGGCCAGAACAGCCCTCTCGTCTGCCCCTTGGGCCTTTACGCCGAACAGATCTCCGGCACCTCCTTCACCGCCCCTCACAAACTCAACCTCCGGAGGTAATTTCTCTCTCTCTATGTGTGTGTGCGTGCGCATATCGGTTCGCTTCAAATTGAGAATCGTTCTAGGTTGTTATTCGCGTAAATTAGTGAGGATTGCTGAAGAATCGTTGGCAAGGCGATTGTTGTTCTGTAAATTCGAGTTTATTTCGCTTAATTGTTCGGCGAACTTCGAGTGGAGTTGCTTCTGTGGACAATTTGATTCTTGATCGTGAATACCTTTTTCATTTTTCAAGTGAAATTAGGTTATGTGATCGGTTTCGATTATGGTTTTGTGAGTTGTGAGTGTTTGGTGCGGTTAGCCGGTTAGGTTTCACCAACTGGTAAATTACACTTTGCACTCCTGCACTTTCAACCCAATATCACTTTGCAACATTCAATTTCAATTTGGACAGTCCAACCCTCACAACTTAGTTCAACTTGCAATGTCCCCCTCTCACTTTAGTTCAACAAGCAACCCTCACACTTTTCTTTATAATCTTTCAGTCTTTTATTTTTGTGTGTGTAAATAATGCTTATTTTTATCTTCAAGCAACAATGAAGATGCGTCTTTTGTTCCCTTGTCGTGAGTGTCCCCTCAGAAATGGAGGATGCTTGTTTTCGTGAATAATGCTTGTTTTTGTCTTAAAGCAGTTGGTTTTATTTATTTTTTCTTTGGGGTTGGGTTGTACAAGTAAAATGTTTATAGACCTGACACACACGTGAAACCCAAGATTTTTAACCTAACTTTTGTGAATAATGCTTGTTGTTGTCTTAGAGCAATTGGTTTTATTTATTTTTTCTATGGGATTGGGTTGTGCAAGTATAATGTTTCTAGACACGACACCCAAGATTTTTCACATAACTTCACGCGCTTCCGACCAAGTAATTGGACAAAACTGACCGTGGGTTGGACGGTTTTGCAAACCCATAGATGTGGTTGAAGGGAGTTATGGTGGTCGGGCTGAGGATGGGTGTGGAGAGAAATTTTGATAGAAAATTATAAGATTAAGTTGAAGATGAGATTATTTTGGAAAAAAAATTAAGCGGGTGGTGGTGGTGGTGTTACAACAGTAAAATAAAATATTGTAATTTTTTGTAACGGGTGCAATTGCAGGAGAAATTAGGGCCAAAGAGAAGATTGGACTGTCCAAATTGCAAGTGAAGGATGCAAGCTCATATTGTGATAAAAGTACAAGG
>BRYE01000023.1:27779154-27784154 GCA_030159115.1 Actinidia arguta var. hypoleuca
CCAGGCTGTAGTCTGTTCGGTGACAAGACAACTAGTGCGTCAACGCACGCCGAGTTGAGCAATAAAAAGGGAACTGTTGTTCTTACTAAGATACACGCAACCTTGCTATCAGAACATACATACACTTTCTCTATATATATTTCTCCATCTAACTTGATCGTCGGAAAATTGTTTTTCAAAAACAGCTCCGACGGTCGGACTTACTTTTTCGGTGTTGCAACTAGGGCATTGCTGGACGACGATTTGAAGCCACCAACATAGCCGTAGAACCGCCGCGAGTGTCTATTCTCGATTTCCTTCCTCTCATCCCTCAAACATATACACTCCATATTTGGTGTCGTTTGTGAAAAATCAATTATAGACATTTGCAAAGCCAATTCTGATGGCATCGCAGAGCAGCAACCGTTCTGGCAGCCGGGAAACTTGCTGGGAGACCCCTCACTAGCCCAAAACTCTAGGGCACAGAAGGGGTAAACTATTAGAAAATGCCCAAAACTCTGGAGTGCAGAAGGGGTAACCTACTGGAAGATGCCCAGAGGGTGGGAAAGGCCACCTCCGGGCAGAATCCAGATCGGTTACTCCTTAAAGGAGCGGACAGCCGAGACATAACCATTCAACGCCTGCCGACATAGTTGGCCGAAATGGCACAAATTTTGGTCAAAAACAGGCTGAAACCAGCCCAAACGGCCGGGGCAAGACCATCGACAGCGGGGAACAAAGACCCATCTCAATCACCTCGCAAAGGGCGAAATGGGAGACGACGAGGGTCCCATGTTACTTTGGATAGCCAAATTGACAACAAGACTATAGCCACGAGCAAGCGGAGAAGATCACCAGACCGAACTAAGGTTGGTGTGGATCTCCGCGAGTGACTCAACACTAAGCGAGATTGAGAAGGGGATCTGCAGACTAAACTCGATGGCCGGAGAGCGGCCGCAATGAGCAAGGTCGCACCTACGGGTTTTGCGACTCGCATGATTCGGGACGAGCAAAGGGAGGTAGTCCCTAGATACCAGACACCATTCTCCTGAGACATCGAGGAAATGGACCCACCAGAGAAGTTTACGCCACCAAGGTTCACATTATATGACGGGAAGTCAAATTCGAAGTCCCACGTAAGCCACGTCAAGTAAATGATGGCTCTTTGGAACGACATGGATGCCTTGATGTGCCATGTGTTCCCATCGAGTTTAGGAGACCTCGAGCTGAAATGGTTCGACAAGCTGTCCGCGAGTTCAATAGAGAACTTCCATCATCCGACTGAGTCATTCGTAGCTCGGTTTGTAATCAACACAAAGGCGCTGAAGGGCGTAGGTTCCTTGTTGACATTCAGAAAGGGCAAGAACGAGACAATCAGGAACTACAACAAATGATACTGGGAGATATACAATGAGATCGAGGAGTGCTCCGAGGAGTTGGCAGTGGTGAGTTACAAACTCGGGCCGACTCCTAGGGAGAGGCTCTGGGAAAACTTGACGCTCAACTGTCCAACTAACCTCCGGGACCTCATGTCCCGGGTCGAGATGTTCGCCCGGTTGGAGGACGACGTTAAGCAGGTGGAGAAAGCTACAGGGATTATTACCATGGGTGAGGGTCCGTACTAGAAGCAGAAGGAAAGCTCGGTTGACTACCAGAGTCGGGTTAGGCAGGGGATCAACGTGGTCTTCAAAGAACCAATCCATAAACTCCTCGCCCGAATTCGAGATAAACCTTATTTCAGAAAGGCCGAACCTATGGGAGGAGATCCCCAAAGACACAACCAGCGGTGGAGGTGTTCCTTCTACAAGGAAAGGGGACACAGAATAGAAAACTGTCGAGCATTGAAGGTTTTTATGGATTTGCTGGTTCGATATGGACACCTGAAAGAGTACGTGGATGAGGAGAAGACTCGGTCAGAAAAGGTCGAGGTCAGACCTAATCCAAGGTTCGCCTAAGGCGATGATGAGGCAGATAAAATTGCAGAGGAGGTAGAGGATCTTCCTTTGGGCACTAGTCACATGATAGGGGGTCCAAACTACCCTAATCTTGAGAATAGAATTCAGGGAGAGATCCGAATGATTCGACAAATTAACGAGGTACTCTCGGTTCAATCAACGGCTAAGAAGCCAAGGCAGACGATGTTTGAACCAGGGAGCATCACATTCACCAAAGCCGACCTGGAGAGGGTGCAACATCCCCATTTCGACCCCCTGGTCATCCAGCTTAGAATGAACGGCTATGATGTGAGAAAGATCCTGGTAAATAGGGGAAGCTCAATTGAGATGATGTACTATGACTTATTTAAACAACTTAAGCTTTCTCAATCAGACCTAAAGCGATCCCGAACTCTCCTAGTAGGATTCAACGGTGCAACTGATCGAGGAGGAGCACGAGGTCCTAGAAGACGTCGGGAGAAACTCCGAGGCCAAGGTCGTGGAAGACCTGATACACTATGAATTGGATGAGCCAATCTCAGACTGTTTCTTTCTCACCGGTGCAAACCTGGAGGAACGGGAGAGAACTGAACTCATTCAGTTCCTTAAAGCTAATATTGAGGTCTTAACATGGACACCTTACGAGATGTCCGAGATAGACCCAAACTTCATCAGACACGAGCTGAATGTCCTGCCCGACGCCCGACCAGTGAAACAACTGGAGAAGAGATCCGCAATCGAGCACGTGGATATAGTGATTGAAGAAGTGGAGAAATTGAATAAGGCGAAGTGCAATAACCGAAGTGCTTTACCCGAGCTAGTTGTCCAATACGGTTGTGGTAAAGAAGAAGACAGGAAACTGGAGGATCTGTGTTGATTTCAAAAGTCTCAACTGAGCTTGCCCAAAAGACTGCTTTTCGTTGCCGAAGATCCATCAATTGGTGGACTCTACCTCGGGTCATGCCCGAATGAGTTTCTTTTATGCATACCGAGGTTACCACCAAATAGCCATGCATGAGCCCGACCATGAGAAGATTGCAATCATTACTCTCGAGGCGTATTCTGCTACAAGGGTTTTGCCCTTCGGTCTGAAAAATGCTAGGGCCACATATCAGAGGATGATCACGAAAATGTTCAAGCCAATCCTGGGTAAAACCATGAATGCTTACATCGATGATCTGGTGGTCAGAGCAAAGAAGAGCCAGACCACATCAGGGACCTGACCGAAGTGTTCACAATCCTAAAACGACACAAGTGAGATTAAATGGAGCAAAGTGTGCCTTCGGGAATAGCTCGAAAAAATTTCTGAGCCATTTGGTGACAAGACGAAGGATCGAGGCGAATCCAGAGCAAATAACAGCAATCAATGACGTCGTCAGCCCAAGGAGGTTCAAAAACTGACCGGGATGGCAGCAACACTGAACATATTTATCAGTAAGTCCTCAGATAAATGTTGTCCATTTTTCAAATTCCTTCGCAAAAATACAAAATTTTTATGGAATGAGGAATGCGAGCTCGCACTCCAACAATTCAAGAAATACATAACTGAACCACCGCTTCTTTCCACGCCGAATAAGGGTGAGTTGCTCTACGTCTACCTCGTTGTCTCTGAACATGCCATCAACTCGGTACTCTTGAGAGAGGTAGACGGAGAACAACGCCCGATCTACTTTGTTAGAAAAACGTTTACAGATTGCCAGACAAGATACTTGCCGCTGGAGAAGGTCATGCATTACTTTCAAGCTCATCCCATAGCTGTGTATACGGAGTTTTCGCTAAAAAATATTTTATCAAAAGCAGATCTGTCCATATGAGTGTGTAAATGGGCTATCGAGCTCGGACAATCAGATATAAAATTCTTGCCTAGGGAAGCACTAAAGGTACAAGTCTTTGCTGATTTCGTGGCAGAGTTCTCGCCCCAAGCTGTAAGTCCAGAGCAAGCCTGCCTTGCTTCTGCACACAGACAAGGGGAGAGCTCAGTGGCGAATCTTCCGACACTCGATTAGTGCCTGGGGGTCCAAAGGTTATACGAGAACCACCCCAGGACGCAGAGACGATGGCCACTAGTGAGACGACTGAGGTTCCCAAGGTTATAGTAGAACCATCTCAGATCAATCCCACCTCTTACTGGAGAATGTTTGTTGACGGAGCAAGAAACAGCTTGGGTGTGGGATCAAGAGTGGTCTTACAAAGCCCAGAGGGAGCAATCTTGGAACACTGCCTCAGGCTGAACTTCTCAGCAATAAACAACGAAGCCGAATGCGAAGCCTTCATTGCGGGACTCCGGTCCTCCAGCAAGGTAAAAGTTCTTGAGCTTCATATATTCAAGGACTCAAAACTAGTCATCAACCAAGTCACGGGTAAATTCGAAGCTCGAGGAGCCAAGATGTCTAAGTATTTGGCAATAGCGAAGAACCTCCTAACCGAATTCAAGCCAGTAAAGATTGAGCAAGTAGGGAAGAACTTGAACTCACATGCAGACGCACAGGCAGGATTGGCGTCGTTTTTGAAGGAGAAACAGGACGGACCATCGCATTTGATTTGATTTCGGCCCCTGGCCATGAAGTGTATCAGGAGTCCATCCTAGTTAACACTGAGTTGGGACCGAGCTTGATGGATTCAATTGTAAATTTTCTGCGAAATGACAAGCTACCAGAAGATAAGAGGGAGGTGCACAAACTCCGAATTAGACAAGCTCGACGAGAGCACTGGACTCTGCCCTAATAAGGCTACTTACCGCTAAGGGACAACTATCAAACCTTCCTCTTGCCTTGAACTGATCCTACAGGGCAACCCGAGCCCGCTCCATGAGGGAAAACGGGTCAAGGATGACCCAATTCACAGATACACAAAACTACAACAATGACGGACACGAGTCCAAAATCAAGAAATGCATAAACGAATGTAATAAATCAAATTCATATCACAAAAAGCATGAGAATCGCAAGGAAGAAAAGAAGACCAAAAGCTTATCAAAATTAAGCTCAGACAGAAATCAACGTCGTAGAAATTGAAGAATGGTCATCGGAAACCAGAAATGTGGTCGGATGGACGATCGAACAATAGCAACAGACAGACACACTCTTC
>BRYE01000023.1:27791654-27794154 GCA_030159115.1 Actinidia arguta var. hypoleuca
GATTATCTGTACAGGATTGTGGTGTAATTAGATTCCTAGTAACAAAATTATCATTCATTCTTCATGTAAGGATAATCCAAACAGTCTTATTAAAGTTATAAATCATTATTATCCTTTTGAAACCTGAGTTAGTGACATGATTACCTTCTTAAATTAAAAAATGAGATTAAAGTTTCAATTTTCAACTTCTAATAAAAGTATAGTTAGTAATAAAATAAAAAAATAATAATTATATTAAAAGTTGAATAAATTTTATTACATTTTCAAAAAATAAAAACCCACAACTTTGCACATAAAATTGAGTATATATCGAAGGGCGAATTAAGAAATTTAAAAAAATCTTGATAAAGTAATTTCCAAAAGAAAAAACAAATACTTTTCTAAATAAAAAATTCCATCAAGTTAGTACTAGTAGTCTATCGGAATAGATTTGGATCCTCTGAAATGTGAAGAGTGGTGGAGTGCTTCTGGAGTGTGAGTGTACAAAATATAAACATAATAATGTTTTGTACACTCTAGTATCACTCTATCTCTCTCTCCGCACTTCAATGATCTGAACTCTATCAGGATGCCACATGAAAATTTGCAACTAAAAAAATCACTAGCAATTTTTTTGCTTGTAATTTGCTTCCCCCGACACCCCTTATCCCCCAAGATAATTACTTTTATATCCCTCTCTCTCTCTTGAAATTACAACCCAGCCGAATCACCCATGCGCTTTTTTTTTTGTTTATGCACTTTTTTTTTCCAATTTTGTATATTTTTTATTTAGTTTTATTTTTTTATTTAGTTTTATTTTTTAATCAGTTTTGTTTATTAATTTTTTAAAAAAATTTTGACACATATTTTATTACATGTACTCTTCCCTAAATATGACTAAATCAATATTGACCTAAAAGACTTTTTATTTGAAAAAAGTGTTTGTTCGCAAGCTATTAGCGTATTTGTTTATTAATTGTTAGTATTTTTTTTATTTTTTTATATATACTTTTTATTTTGATCCATATTTTTTAAAATTTTTACAAATAATGACTCTCAATTTTTTTCACTAAAAAATAAACAAAAGATTACAACACATATAATAAAAAAAACTGTTTAACCAAAAAGAAAAATAAAACTGATAAAAAAATAAACAAAATTGATTAAAAAAACTAATGAAAGAAAAATAAATAAATAAATTAAACTGATAAAAAAAATTAAACAAAACTAATGAAAAAAAAACAAATGAAAAAAAAGAAACAAAGCTAAAAAAAACACAAAACACAAAACTTAAAAAAAAAAAAAAAAAAAGGGGTGGCCGGCTGGGGAAGGGGAAAAGAAGTGGGGGGCATAATGGTAATTGTAGAGGGATTTTGGGGATGGGCCGGGGGGTTTGTATCGGTGGGGGAAGCTTATGCGCATCTCTCTCTCTATCCTCAGGCGTCCAATTCCGACTTGTGTAAGCATTTGAAGTTGGCTGATGGAGTCCGATAGCATGAAATGTACCGACTTTCCGGCGAATTTAGTGTACCAATCGGGCTTCGGAAACCACCTCTCGTCGGAGGCGATCGCTGGAGCCCTGCCTCAGGGCCAGAACAGCCCTCTCGTCTGCCCCTTGGGCCTTTACGCCGAGCAGATATCCGGCAGCTCCTTCACCGCCCCTCACAAACTCAACCTCCGGAGGTAACTTCTCTCTCTGTGCGTGCGCATATCGATTCACTTCAAATTGAGAATCGTTCTAGGTTGTTATTCGCGTAATTTAGTGAGGATTACTGAAGAATCCTTGGCAATGCGGTTGTTGTTCGGTAAATTCGAGTTTATTTAGCTTAATTGTTCGGCGAACTTCGAGTGGAGTTGCTTCTGTGGACAATTTGATTCTTGATCGTGAATACCTTTTTCATTTTTCAAGTGAAATTAGGCTATGTGATCGGTTTCGATTATGGTTTTGTAAGTTGTGTGCGTTTGGTGCGGTTAGCCGATTAGGTTTCACTAACTGGTAAATTACACTTTGCACTCCTGCACTTTCAACCCAATGTCACTTTGCAACATTCAATTTCAATTTGGACAGTCCAACCCTCACCATTTAGTTCAACTTGCAATGACCCCCTCTCACTTTAGTTCAATTAGCAACCTTCACACTTTTCTTTATAATCTTTCGGTCTTTTTTTTTTTTTAGTGTGTGTGTGTGAATAATGCTTATTTTTATCTTCAAGCAACAATGAAGATGGGATTTTTGTTCCCTTGTGGTATGTGTCCCCTCAGAAATGGAGGATGCTTGTTTTCGTGAATAATGCTTCTTTTTTTTTTGTCTTAAAGCAGTTGGCTTTATTTATTTTTTCTTTGGGGTTGGGTTGTACAAGTAAAATGTTTATAAACCCGGCACACACATGAAACCCAAGATTTTTGACCTAACTTTTGTGAATAATGCTTGTTGTTGTCTTGGAGCAATTGGTTTTATTTATTTTTTCTATGGGATTGGGTTGTGCAAGTATAATGTTTCTAGACACGGCACCCAAGATTT
>BRYE01000023.1:27814154-27816654 GCA_030159115.1 Actinidia arguta var. hypoleuca
TAAAAATAATAAAAAGTAAAAAATAAAGCAGATAAAAAGATTACCCAGAATAGAAAGAGAAGTTATTTTCATACGTTTGTATTTTTTATATTTATTAAAATTAATTTATTCAATGGTTGTAATAAAAATATTTGAGTAAAAATAAATATTTAAATAAATTTATAATAATGGATAAAAAAAAATTATAATATAAGACACAAAATATTTTTGAATATTTCAAACTATCTATAATATAAGATATAAATATTTTTAAATCTTCTAAACTATCTCTCACTATATACGGTTGGAATCCATTTGAATTAATCTAATCGTTGAGATTTCATCTGAAATTATTTTTTTCTTACAAAAAATTATCACTTCATTTTTCTCAAAGGAGTGTGGGCTCACATAGATTGTGATCCAATGACCAAACTAACAATATTTTTTTTAAAATTATTATATTTTTAATTTATTCTTTATTTTGTAGTAATGTATCTCTTATCTGATATTTATATATTATTTTTTAAGTTGTAAGATTCTAACGACTACATCTAAATTTTTTTTTTTTTTTTTTTTTTGCTTATTTCCTGTGAGCAAGGACAATTATATAAACAAACCGCAAGCTGTTTGCTCGAATGTTTTTCGGGTCGAGGAGGTTCGTCATGAATCCCATCTTTTTAACCCTAGCAATTTTTTATTTTAATTTTTAGTTTCGGTTATCTAATTATTATTATTATTATTGTAATAGGAATGGGAAAAGGTAAGCCAATTAATTAGGACTCGTTTGGGATACTTGAATTAGAGTTAATTTTGTTACTTTTATTATTATTATTATTATCATCATCATCATTTTGTGCATTTATCATAATTTTATATTTTTTAAATTTCCTTGCTGAGAGAGATCTGAAAATGTAACAAACCTGTTCAAATTTCAAAATAAAATAGTCAAAGACAAAAAGTTTAACTTATTTTTTAAGAAAAATGATTTTTTTTGTTATTTAATATTTTTTTAATTATAAAATTTTAATTAAATAATAATAAATATTTAAAATGAAATTTTTTAAAAACCAACAAAGCTAAAAGCCTAAAGTAGCCACCCAGACAGCTGTTGCCTTTCCATAGATGCGCTGTTCCCCATAAATAGTACTCCCATCACCCATAAGGCCTGAGGGGCTAAGCAAGCCCATGCAGGGACCACAGAGTCAAAGAACTAAAATATGAGGGGTTATTCTCCCACCTCCTGACACAAATCAGAAATTTGTCCCCTTATAAAATTACCGAATTACCCCCGTCTCTCTCTCTCTCATCCTCTCGCTCTCGCTCTCTCTCATCCTCTCTCGCTCTCTCTCTCGCTCTCTCGGGTTTTTGTAAAAAAATTTTTTTTCAGTTTTTTTTTTACCATTAATTTTTTTCATTATTTTTTATTTTTTTATTTTTTCTTCTTTTTTTATTTTTTTTATCTTATGGGTAATTTTTTTATTATAGGTTTATAATGTTTTATTTATTTTTAGTTGTAGATTTTAAGAGACATTATTTATAAAATTTTTAAAAAGTATAAAAATATGGGTTGTGTGGTAATTTAAAGGGAGAATGAGGTTATGTTATGTATTAAAAAAAATAATAAAAAATAACAAAAATTAAATTAAATGGTATTAAAAAATAATAATAAAAAGTAACAAAGATAAATAAATAAAAATGGTATTAAAAGAAAAAACATAATAAAAAGTGAAAAAGAATAAAAAAATAAAGGGGTATTAAAAGAAAAAATAATAATAAAAAAGAAAAAAGAAAAAAGAATAAAAGTTAATGACCAAATAGTAGTAATAAAAAGTGAAAAAAAAAGAATAAAAGGGTATTAAAAGAAAAAATAATAATAAAAAATAAAAAAGAATAAAGAATAAAAGTTAATAGCAAAATAGTAGTAATAAAAAGTAAAAAAATAATAATAAAAGGGTATAATAAGAAGTAAAAAATAAAAAAAAGATATTAAAAAAAATAATAAAAAAAAAAGAATAAAAATTTATGGCAAAATAATAGTAATAAAAAGTGAGAAAGAAAAAAAGAATAAAAAGTGTATTAGAAGAAAAGAAAATAATAAAAGTTAATGGTAAATTAGTAGTTTGAATGAAAAAATAAGGGCAAAAATGAAAAAAAAACAAAAAAGTATTAGTCAAATCAAGGGGGGGGGTGTCGGGGGGTGGGAGAATAATTTTCCCTAAAATATATGTTAGATTTTTGTTTTTTTCATTGTCTGATTAGACCTTTTTTACATAAAAAAAATGCAACATGGATTAAAATAAGAAGTAACATGAAAAGAAAAATAAATCATATATTAATGTTGGGAGTTTTGTTGCTAGAAAGCAGTTCCTGATTTCGCTCCACAACTGAAAAATAAATTTAAAAACTACTATAATTTCTTACCCTCCCACTGAGGATGGACGAAATAATCTTATTTTGGGGAGACGAATATGCATAAAGAATAAAAAATATAATATTAATTTTAAATTTAAGGAGGCGAACT
>BRYE01000023.1:27834154-27836654 GCA_030159115.1 Actinidia arguta var. hypoleuca
CTCAAACATTTGAATAAGATTACCTCAGTCATTAGATCACTAGAAAACTTATTCATAATAATAAAATTTTCATTTATACTTAAAAAAATCACGGTAATCCAATCAGAGCCTAGTGCTTATAGTCTAAAAGTTACATATTATTATTCTCTCCATTACACTCAATGTAATTGAGAAGTCTATTACAACAAAATTACGTAGTTTTATGTATTAGATAGCTAACCCTTCTTTTTCTTTTTTATCTCTTCTGCTTTTTGTGCTCACTCCCTTTCATTTCGTTCTCTTTGGAAACAAATTTAGACGATTTAATTAAAGAAAATAAAAAGTAAAAAAAAATATTTTTTACAAAAGAAAATAGTAAAGCCTAAATTAATCAAAAATAAAGAATATGAATTTTAGTAGTTTTTAGTAAATAATAATAATAATAATTTTTAAAAAATTCAATTCCTATAATCAAGATGAACTGAAAAAATAAAAATAAAAAAAAAGAATAACAAAAAAATATATATTGTTGATTTTTTGTATAAAAACTATTGTAAATATATTTACTATTTTTTAAAAAATTCACCAAATAAACAATGAATCATGGTCTTTTTAGAGGATTTGATCAAAGATTCAAAAGTTAACAATTTTTCTTATGTGTAATGAAACTCTCCATTACATTGGATGTAACGGAGAGGATCAAAATTCAAAAGTCGCTTGTAGCGATCTTGATCCCCTTGAAGCTTTAGAGTGGGGGGGATACTTAAAATTAATTGGGTGATGATTTTTGCAGTTTATTTTTTGTCTTTATTAGAAAGTATTACAATAATATCCTTGAGACTTGTGATAATTATCAAAAATGTCTATCCCCGTATGCTTGGACTTTTTCTTCCTTTCTTTATTGGGAGGGTTAATTTAAATATTCATTCGAAACTTATCTAATAAGGACCAAAAATGAAGTGCATTTAGTAAAAAAGAGTGTAAAAATCATTTCTCAATAAATTTGTACTGTTTGAATTCACATTCTATATATATTTTTTCCATGTTTTAATTATTTGTTCCCATTATTTTTGCAAGTCATGCCAATAGTTTCATTCACAAACTAAGACCCTGTTTGGTATAGTTTTAAAATCTCAGTTTCTTTACTTTTGTCTAAAGTATAAAACATGAGATAACAATTCACTTTTTCTTGTTTGAGATTGTCTATTTTTTCAGCCATAAATTAGTAAAAAAATCACTAATTACTGCTGGATTTACTAAAAATTCTAGGCCAAACAGGTCATGAAAAACTAAGCTAAACAAGGAAAGCTTTGGATCCAATGAACAAAGGCAGTTGGGATTGAAACCAAAGTTATGATAGAGTGTGAAATCTTTTGGTATGATGTGGGGCATGGATTAGGCTTTCCAAAATGGGCCCACCTTAGCCACAACAAAACCTCTGAAAAGAAAACAAGAGGCTTGGGCCCACTCCCTATAAACTCTTGACAACGACAGTGGAGCCTCCAATTGGCACCTCCATTTTTGAGATGCTAAGATTTTTCTTAGATAATCCAAAGATTTGAACCAACCGTCCAAGGATTCCAAAGCATTTACTCTAAAGATTCTCTTTACTTCAATTCCCATATCTTTAATTTCCTTTTTTATTTAATTTTTTTTTCTGTTTTTAATTTTTTTTGGTAAGTCTAATTTAATACACTATAAAGTAAAGAGAGGGATTTTTAAAATTATAACTGATACAAAAACACACCAGAATAGGAAATAGGGTATCCAAAATTGCCTCTAAAACTGATCTATTCTCTCTATCCTATTTTGAGGTGTTTTAGAAACCTGGGCAGGGTTTTAGAAAGATCCTTCAAGCCTCACTTGAATTTGGGTTATGATAGATCTGTGGAAAGCCCAATGAGAATAGAAACGTGGGCCTGAAGCCTCGGACAATACAGTTTTTGATTGGTGATTTTTAAATTTAAATATTAAATATAAGGTTAATAACATAAATAGTCCCGTAGCTCAGTTGGTTAGAGCGTTGGTCTTATGAGCCGAAGGTCGCGGGTTCGAGCCCCGCCGGGACTATTTTTTAATTTTGCCTTTTTTGATTATATTGTATATAATTTTTTAAAAATGCCATTTCTATTTTAGAAAGACTATTTAATTGTTTTTTGGAGAATGGTTCGCTAAATTGAAGTCATTGAAATTGCATTTTGACAATAATCTCTACAATTAGGTCATTTATTCCCGAATTTTCTTCCAAATAAAATTATTTTCTTCTTGCAATCCACCTTCATGATTTTTATTTTGGGAAAACTAGCATTAAGTAACGTCCAGTTTTTTTTCTCTCAATCGATTGAAAGTAATACATAAGGAGTTCTGCTTACGACAACTCAATAAGCGGTGAATAAGATTAATGCCAAATAGTTCGAACTCAAATGCACTATAGACACATTTATATGTTCTAAAATACTTTTACACATTTTTAGACACATTTTACACATGTATTGGTGGTGGAGTAACCACCACCCATTCG
>BRYE01000023.1:27849154-27854154 GCA_030159115.1 Actinidia arguta var. hypoleuca
TTATTTTACAATTTTTTATTTCAGTATTTGTTTATGATTTACACATTCAGTTATTTTCTTATAGATTTTAAGTAAGATTTTGCTGGTACTGAAAAAATATCTAGAGTTAATTTGCACTTGGGAGGGAGTCAGGACAAACAGAAAAAGATGCAGTGCCTAAGAATATTCTTATATTTTAGACTTTCTCATGGGTCAAGTTGCAATTTCTTTAATTATCGGGGTATCAGTCCAATTAGCTAAAATATTATTTTCTCTCCGTTTTTGGAATTATGTTTAACACTGTCTCTCCTTTTGAGTTGCATGGTCTTCTCTCTACATAAAACATGATGGTGGAAAAGATGTAATGTAGACTAGTCTCCACTTTTTATATGCTTTCTATTGTAATCAAATGTCTTCCGATCAATTGATTGATATATGTCTATGATGCTAACTTAAATATTAAACAATATTGAATCATTCTTTTAAGAAGTAATTACACTTTGCCTCCACTTTGGACCTGATCACAAATATTTTTTTCACTTTAGCACATAACCTATATATTAAATCGGTTGCAATCAAACCAAATTAAATGCACCGTTCATTTTCTTAACGGAGATGTCCACGTGGCCCAATCAGATGTTGATGATATAGGTTCGGTAGGGTTGTTGCTGATGACAACGTCGAAAACTGATGATATTAGTTTGGGAAAGTTGGGGTGGGTGGGTATGAGTTTGATTTGGGGAAGTGGGTGTAGGTCTGAATTGCCAAGTGTGGTATTCCGTCCAAAAGTAGATGGAAGTTAGTGCTTGGTACTGATTGCAAATGATTTAATAGGTGAAGGGTTAAAGTATCAAAATTATTTATTTGAGGGCCAAAGTGAGAATCAGTTTATACTTTTAAGGGAGAAATGTAATTAGCCCTTGTTTTAATGATTTATTACAAATTAAGATTTTTTTATAAATTTTAAGGAAGCGGTCGCCCCAAGAGAGAAGGTAGAAAATAACACAAAAAAGCTAACAGAGAAATAAAGTTGTTTGAAGAGTTTGTTGGAATGTATTAAAAAACTTGTTCTTCGAAATAATATTTCAGATAAAAAATAGAATCTTGGCATTAAATTTTGATTTATTTATTGCATATGCTTATATGCAACAACCCTCTTGTTTTAGTATTTTTTTTTGCATGTGTTGTGTTATGTGTGGTTGTGATTCCTGACAATAAAGCCAATACCATGAGCTTTTGGTGTGAATGCCCTAGCCTTGGCAGGTCCTTTCCCTGCGCCATTAATCTTTTTCTAGAGAGAAAGAGAGGCCATATAGGTGGCCTAGCTACAGATCCTATCATAATTTTGTATGGTTACCACAAAACCCTATTATTGTAGGGATGGATTGTCTCTGGTCCGGTCCAGCCGCTTTGAGCCCATTTTCATAATTCGGGTCGTTCATTTTAATAATTCGACTTATTGAATATTATCAAATTTGTATTACTTTATAATTTAATAAAAATGGATGTGACACGTGTAATTATACTTATTTATTTTAATATAAATTAATGATTGATTGACTATTGAATTACGTAATCCAGTCCCATAATTGTTACCCCTTGTCTTTCCAATTAGTCTGGTTCAATTCAATGGGCTTCTGAATATCAGTATTCTGTAACCATCTTACAATTTTAGGGGTTTTAATTAGGTTTCTCTCCCTAGTAAAATTAATTTTTGCAAGAATTTTATTAGGTTTATATAGTGTAACCACTTGTTTGTTTGTTCCACATTATAATAGGATTTGAACCAGATGTCCAATGCTGTGAGGGTATTATGATCTCACTTTAGTTTTACAAATATGATATGAATCGTTCATCATATAGGACTTACCACACAAATTAGCCAAGCGAAAAATCAATTTGATCGAACATTAATATCCACACAAAATGATAACATTTGCCATCTTAAAAAAATAATTGACAAATATAATTTTAGAATAAGCCGTCAATTTTTAAAGTTTCATGTGATTTGATTACGCAACTATTGCTCTATAATCAACTTGATTTTGTACATAGATTATCTATTCGACGAGTCATATATGATGACCGATTTGCATCACATTAATACCCTTCACTATTCCCTAATAGCACTCTTCTGAGCACAACATCTATTCCCAATCGTACTAAAATGTAGTAATAGATGATAAAAAAAACTAAATAAAAGTAACCAACATGAAACCATCAAATGTATTAGTTTTTGCGAACCAAAATACTTTCTCACTTTGACAAGGTAAGGTAAGTGTGATTGCACTCGTTTCCGCGACATTCTCTCTAACGAAGGGCAGATCTACCATGGAGCGTGTGAGGTCATTTGGTTCAACTGATTTTTTTTTTTTTGTATTTTTAGTTCACTAAAAAATTACATTTTTACCCAATAGAAAATATACTATTTTGACCCACTTAAAAAAAAAATTACACTATTATTCCATAATTTTGACCCAACTGAACTAATCTTTTAGCTCCTCTCCTGTCTCTAACCCTTTCTAACGATAGGGTTTGTGAAGCTGTTAGAGTAATTCTTATGTAATTGGAACCAGATCTTCACATGGAAGATGTTGATGGAGCAATGCTATCATTGTCCACTGAATTGCTTTATTGGCATTATCTGCAATTTGATGCACATATTAATAACACTAATGTGTCAGTATATGAAAGGAGCCCAGATCCTTTGTTCCTCTCTCTCTCTGTCTCTCTCTTCCATGCTCTCTTCTAATTTGATTGGTTAAAATAAAAGTTGGAATTTTAATTGAACTTTTATTTGTCTCTATTTGGATTGAGTTTCAACGTTTTAAAAGGAAAATGTATTTAAAAAAATCAAATAAAAAAGTATAAGTTTTTATGCCACTTTTGTAAGTGTTTATAGCTATTTGTAACATGTAGTTTTCGAAAACTAATACTATACTTGACTTTTCAAAGTTGGCTACAAGAATACCACGACAATTACATTTTAATATATAAAAGCTATTGTAATACGTATATCTTTTTAAAGTAGAATGCCAATTTTACTACATCATTATGCAAGAAAAAAATTTAATAGATTTTTTATTTGAAAGTCGACGACATTTTAAAACATCCAAATTAAAAACCAACGGGGAAATAAAAACGGGACATACAAAGTAGGATCTAATACTTTAAATAAGATATAATTTGTTGATTTAACCATTTAGAGAGACCAAACAGGCGAGTGAAGAAAATAATATTTGTCACACTCCCACCAAAATTATCTTAAATTTTATATAAATTTGAAATACGTAGACTCGATCCCTTCGAGTATAACATTTCACACACACTAACTAAATTTGAATCTGCACCACACACTTAATTTTCTAGTTACAAATAGTGGCCAGCTAGTGAGCAAAATTATTTTCCACAGCATATGAACATCAATTCATGCCTAGTCACTTGCAACAATGAAACTGGTTAAACATCAACTTGTCTTGTTTCGAGAGAGGAGAGAGAGAGAGAGAGGTTAACTGGATAAGGTTGGGAAGGGCATGCAAGTGGGTATGAAAATGGCAATGAAAATGGGTGTCCGGGTCAGTGGTGATAGTGAGTCGTAAGGCACGCTTACACTTTAACTTTATGGGCATGATCAGAGGGATTGCTCCCAAAAGGGCATTCCCTCTACCGCTCTCTGTAGGACTAACTCCCTCTCAATCTCAACCCGCTTGGTCATTGTCATGTGCTGTTGGACAATGACTTTATATAGACCCTACCCCTTTCATTAGGACCCCACTCTCACACTTCTCTCTCTTTCATTAGGGTTAACCAAATTTCTATAACAATTAAGCCATTTTATTTTGTATCGCGTTTCAACGCGATCCAATCTCCCAACACTATTTCATAAAAACAATGAAATAAAAACACATGAGGGGCACAGGAGGGATGTGGATGGTAGCCCATGGAAATAACTAATCTCTTGTCTATGGTCATCATCTAACGATCTAAGAACAACATCTCTCTCTCTCTCTCCCTTTTATGTTATGTGTTCCCTCCAATTTGTTGTGAGAGTTGTATTTTTGTGGGAAAAAAACCTCTTTTACTAACATGGGCTACCCTTTGCAACCCTCACGGCAACTTGTGTGGCTTTATTCCATTGCTTATGAAACAACATTGGCCCATTGGACTATATTGAAACAAGATACAACGTGAAGGGACTTAACTGTTTCAATTGAAAGTATAAGGGGCTAAGTGGACTTTAGGTGAAACTATATGAGGTATAAATGTAATTTACCCAAGATTTTTTTAGCTAAATTATTTTTATTTTCAATGAAATTTATTTTAGTTCTTGATTATAATATTCTTACTTTTCTAGTTTATTGTAATTAAAGGTGTCAAAAAAATAAATAAACAAAACGTATTATTGTTTTTTTAAGTGGATATATTTTTAAAAAATTTTAATTCTTCCAATCAAGATGAACACGAAAAATAAAAAATTCTATGTCACATTATTTTATATTTTTTTGTGTTTTCATCTTTTTTTTTTCGTTTAAGGGCGGTGCATTAATACTTAATACTATTGATTTAATTCATTTCATATTTTCATTAGCCCTCTTATTTTCTCTTCCCTCTTTTGTCCCCCCCAAAATTGATGATGTGCCTCCACCCAACCAACCTGGATTCCACAAACTTCACACTCATATATGTTGCATGTGTATGAGAGAGAGAGAGAGAGAGAGAGAGAGTGTGGCTTTATGAGCAGAGGAAATGAAGAAATTGACACTAAATGAATAGAGCAGAATGAAATGATGAGTTAACCTCAGGTGATATCTACCATGAAAGGTGAAATCTATGTTCTGATCAAGAATTTCGCTTTAAAAAAGAAAAAAAAATTAAAAATTTAGAGAATCCTATATATACTTCGGGACGATTGAATCATCTATTTTTTTTTTATTTGATTTTCCTTCACCACATCTATCATTCGAACACAGCCTAAAAAATTCACCTAGGCACTATTTCTAGGCATTTTTACTGTTTTTCAT
>BRYE01000023.1:27874154-27876654 GCA_030159115.1 Actinidia arguta var. hypoleuca
CATTTTTTTAAAAAAAAGATACTAACCCTTAAATTGTTGAAAAAAATATGTGTATGAAAGTTCAAAATGAGTTGGAATTATCAGCTCAATGTAGAGTTGTTGGTAGCCCAAAGAAACTATTACTGTTGTAGTTTCCGCAGTTAATGGTTGCAGTTTTCAGCCATTATTGGCTACAGTTATGGTGCCTTAAACAGCCCCATAAGGGGTGTTTAAGGCTGGAAGTTTCGGAGTTTAATTTTTCCTTTAAAACATTGGTGTTGTGTATTGAGGAAAAATATCTAAGAGAAAAAGAGAAACTTTTTTTAGTATTTTGAGTTCTTTAAAAGAAAGAGAGACAGACGCTTTAATATATTCGCCAAGACTGTTACGGAGGTATTCCTGTAGTTCGCGGTTTAACCATTTTATCCTGAGAGGAAGACGCCGGCAAAAAACTTACAATACCCTCAGTAGGCGGCGAATCTTACTTAATGAGATTGCGAAAGCAGGACTTGACCCAATTTATTGTTTGTGTCTCTAATTTCAAATTTTGGATTTTAATCTCTTCATTTTGTTTACGTAATTTCAGTGTATTGCAAATGAATAAAATTATTATTTAAAATTTTGTATTTGCCGAATTATTTTAACCAACATAAAATATCTCAGCTGATAAAAGCTCTAACTTTATATTTAAGAAGTTACCAATTCAAGTCTCTTTAAAGCAACTGAAAGTTTGTCCAGACGTTAACTTCAAGACCCCCAAATTAATCTTTGTTGGACCCTAATTAAATTGAATGGAGATACTGGGCTATCAAAAAGAATTAAAAATAACTTGATTAGCAGCTGTTGATTAGGTACAACTTGAATGGGCAGCAGTAGCTTCAAATCGTATGCTACCACATTATTCATTCAACCAAAATTTCGGTTAGTATATGTGACTTTACTTAGCAAATAACTAATGGGATTAGTGGGTATATTTGGAAATTTAAAAGTTTTTAGGGTTGAGGTTAGAAATTTAATAGTAAAAGAGGTGGACGTTCATTCATCGGGCATGGGTTGGGTTGAATTTAGAAATTTAATATTAGGCCCGTGTCGGGTTGGACTGAGTTTAAGTAGACATAAACCTTCTTAACATGCAATACAAACTCAACCCAAGCCAGGCCAATGAATGAATGTCCACCTCTTCTACCAAATTCAAATCCTACGAGGCTACTAAACAGCGAGCACTTGAACTTTTCTGGATTTGCCTCTACAAAGGAAATTTTCTACAATAGTAATTACAATTGTAAATTATGGGTAAAAAGCAATCTGGCGTAATAAATCCTATGCTGACTATCCGAAGTCTGCTTTATATGATGATGATAAGGATGGGGATGAATGTCACAAGAACTGATTCATATTGCATATATAATCTCCTTATCTTTTAGCCACCTCCTCATGACTCATGGATAAGAATATTATTATATGTGTGTGTATATCTATATCTATATCTATATGTTAAAATATATGATCATCTAATTAGATTAATGTGAATAATTTTCAAATATGAATCAATGATCTGTTGACCTTCCAAAAGATTTCTATCCATATCTGCCTGCCAACTTGAGGGAGTAAATTTTGGCTCTCTCTACTCTGAATGTGAATAATTTTCAAATATGAATCAAAGATCTGTTGACCTTCCAAAAGATTTCTATCCATATTGTGCCATGTGCATATGCTAATCTAAACCAATTTGAAAGCATGCAAAAAATGTGAATAGACCCGGAAGGTTAAGTCAGCTTCACTCGTCTTGTGATTTGATATTTCTATTGGTCAGGGAGTACGATGTGATCGTATTGAATATTAGTGGTGTAATTATTTTACGACCCGAGATTATGAAAATGAGTGTTAACACATTGAGACAATGAATCGCATAACTATCTTATTTGCTCGTGATTTGTCACCTCAGATTAATAAAGTGAGACCTAAATTCTTATATTTCTCACTTTCACCTTATTCAAGTTAAGTGACTAATCTGTAACCACATAAAGACGATGCAATGGTCAGAGCACCAAATGATTTTCTATTGGCGCTCAAGATCATTACTTTAGCTAAGATATCATTCAACTGCTTATAAGAGAGAACAATATTTAGTATTACGGTGACATTATAATATGATCTGACACCACTTGCTAATAAAAAATCCAACGATAACACGGACAAAAGGAGTTATGTATAAAACAGGTACGAAAAATAGATAGTTGGATACGATTTTACTGTAGTGAGCCGACCAAAAATCTCGTCAAACCCTTTCCGTTCATGTATTTTTTTTTTTGACAAGTTAGGATAAACTACACTTTTCCCCTCAAAGTATTGAGTGGTTCCCATTTTGCTCCTTGAACTCATAATTTTCTCACTTTGCACCTTTAACTATATAAATTATTGCAATCAATCCCGACATTCAACCTCTGTCTACAAAATGGATGAAAAATTGCCAATTAGGTAGTCACATGTTGACCCGACCCGAAATCGGGAGCAACCCATG
>BRYE01000023.1:27914154-27916654 GCA_030159115.1 Actinidia arguta var. hypoleuca
ATATGGGATTGTCAAACTATTCTAGGCATGAAGTCTTGAAACCATTTTGTTTATGTAATTTTGCACCAGGCTGAAGACAAACACATTATTTATGGACCTATGGTGGAGTAATTATTTCTATCTATTAAGTGATGCAGGTGCTTAGCATAGCAAACAAGCAAAAATGGTAAACAATTGATCTGTTTGCCCTGGCTTAATTTTGGTTGGTGATATCATTGAGAGTCACATCATTTTGTGTATTTATGTGAGGATGTTTCGTTTCATATCAAAAAACAGCCAAGTGAGGTTAGTCTGACATCATCAAATGCTAGTAAAAACTTCACCCCCTCTTCCCCCATAAATAGTGAAAAAGATATCTTAAATACTTAGATGAAAGAAAACAATTTTTAAGAGTATACGTTGCATACTGGGTGTGATTTTCCCCATGACGAATGGTTTATGTTACACGCATGCGTGCGCATGCTCACACATGCAAAGCAAACACTCCTAGACACACCCGAGTCCATGCATGCAAATGTTTCTTAGTTTTTGGTACTTGTAATGGAAATAATCATGCATTCCTTTGTTTCAAAATATGTTGTGGCTAGAATTGGGGTGCTTTGTAATTGAAGACGAGGAAATTTGGGATTTTTTTTGTAGTGAAAAAGATACAGGCTTTTAGTTCTAGAGATCTGTAATGCTTATGCTAGTTGGAGAGAACAATTGTTTCTTGTTTTCTCATATTTGATTTTATCATTTCTCTCCTGTGTTTGCAGATGCTGTGATGACTACTGATTGTTTGTCTTTGGACTTCTGTTAAGATGAAATTTGTCCTTTTCTCTTCAATGCATTAAATCCTATTGGAGAAACCAGTTCACGAAAAGTGTGAAAACATAACGTTTCTTTCCCATTTAGGCTTACTTGGCCTTTTGGTGATGGTGTTCCTGGAATAGAGTAAAGAAAGGAAAGCGTTAATCAAATAGTGCTGGAATATGTTAGTAGATACATTATTCAATGAAGCAATTGAGGGTTTGCACAATGATGGTTTTGAGGGGTCAATTAATGAAATTCGTATTTTTACATAGGTGTTCTTTCGAGATGACCGGGATACAGCTAGTAAGAGGTCTCTTGCTACTGGTGTTATTGATTTTCAATGTGATTGCAGTAAGCATGCGGGTATATCATTTTGCTCAAACAGTGAAGACACAGTCATAACAAGGCATCTGGATTCTTATAATGTAACGGAGGATTCTGGGGAGAATTCTGCACCAGGGTGTTTTTCAGAAGGATGTGTCTTGTTAACGAGGGGTGACCATGATTTAGATCGTAAGCGAATGAAGTTATCAGTTGATGAACTTTCTTATTCTAGACATTATTCTGGAGCAGTGTTGCATTCATCAGCTCCCTCGAAAGGATTTCTCTGGTACGTACCAACCAGCTTCACAATCTGTTTGTCTCCGTGTCACTTGTCGTTTAGTTGAATCATCCAGTCAGGGCGTTGCTTCCAGTTACTATCTGCTAAAGCAACATGCAGAGATATGTTCAAGAGGTGAAACGAGTGCTATGGATGTTTCTAATTCTAGGCTGCAAAGCTTGAATGGAATTGACGAAAAGGAGGTGAATGCAAGTAAAGCTATTACTTCACCCGTTTCTCTAGAGAGCTCTGCAACTAAGGTGTTGATTTCATGCCCATCTGTTACCGATGCAAAGAAGTCTCTATCTCACCGTCGTGCTGAAAAAAGGATGAAGCGACCCAACTCTGATGAACTATCAGTAGCTAAAATATTGTTGAATGGAGATTCCGTGAAGGATCCGCGGCCACTTCTCCGCTTCCACACCCAGAACCTACTTAGAGCGGCGGGATGGGAGATTGGGAGGCGTAAAAGAGAAGATAATAATAGGGGTGAATATCTTTATTTTTCACCTCGGGGAGGAAGACCTATTCATGATTTTCGTAGAGTTTGGAACTTATGTGGTCAGAGTTTAATTGCTGACGGAAGCATTGTTGTGCAGGAAGACAGTAAGCACTGGACTGATCTGACTCATTTCTGGTATGATCTGTCTAGTACATTTATTGAAATTGAGGACGAATTGAATAATACTCAAACTACTGCTTCACTGGCATATCAGTGGTATCTTCTAGATCCCTTTGCAAATATGGTGTTTATTGACAAGAAGCTTGGCATTCTAAGAGCAGGAGAAGTAGTCAAAGCAAGGAGAAGTTTTGTGATTGATATATCTGCCAAAGATAATGCTTTTCAGACCTTGGAAAATGTGCATACTGTTGGAGGCCTCTCTGGGAGACATCCAACAACTCGGTTTTGTGGCTCTTCTGTTGTCAGGGGAAGTGCATCGACAATTTCTGCGGGAACTTATCATGACTGCAATGAGAAATGTGACAGTGGAAGTTCTTATTTCAAACAGTTGGAGAGAGGGGCTTTAAAAGCTTCGAAGGGGTATCAGTTTATTTGTCCAAAGACAAGTTTACGCTCTCTCCCAATATTATCAGCGGGAGAGGAAC
>BRYE01000023.1:27931654-27934154 GCA_030159115.1 Actinidia arguta var. hypoleuca
TAATTTTATGAATTTGACCCACTGAATAAATATTCTAACTCTGCCCTTGATTTTCTTCCCCAGTTTGAATCTCTCTAGGAGTCAGCTATTTGGATAGTAGCAATTTAGCAACAAGTTGAATGGACAAGTTTTCCAAGTCTGGACAAATCCTACCCTTGCGTTTATAACTTACAGCATTGATTGGTCAGCTGTATAGCACCAATAAATTAAAAAGAACTCCTAATCTTGAAGGGTCTAACTCAATGAATCACCTCCATACATAATTAGGCCTTTTTAAATAACTCTGTAAGAATATAGCTCATGATATTCTCTCTTCTTTTAATTTTCGTAGTGTAAAATTTGTTTTGTCAATCTTTGTTATATATGCAAATTTTCAAGTCAAACCTTATGTTTTTAATTTATTTGATTGTTTTAATTTCGTATCTGGATTTCTTTGTTGTGTCACAGCACAAGTGAATTGAGGCTCACATGCCATAACCCTGGTGAACTACTAGTCATCCATATATTGGTAAACGTGCCAAAAGATGCATGCACGAAGAGAGAGAGAGTCCCTGGTGATCAGAATAGCCTCATATGTATCTATATACTTGTGAAAAAATGGGATAAGAGAGAGTATGAAATACGTTTGAAAGAAGAAGATGGGATGATGATAAAAATCCAAGAAAAGGATAAATGTGACTCCTACATAGCCCACAGGGGCCTTTCTGAAAATGATCTCACACAGCCGAGTCCTCCCCCCAAAAATCATGGCCTCCCTTCTCTGGCCATGTGACCATCACGTGACCATAACATATTAGAGATAGACAGAGGTCTTTAGGGTTGTAAATTTCACCCACACATGATGAATATCCGAACTGGACAGACCCTATGGAAGCGGGTATTTCTCAATTTGGAGACTGTTGCGAGCGAATATGGTAAAAATATTATAATTCCAAATCAGAAATGAGTCGGGTATTATATAGTAATATTACCCCAGTCTCCTGAATATCCATATCTGCACGCCCCGAGTCTTAGTTATATATACATAATATTACTACTATTTATACATTAATCTCTAATTGTACTCATGTTTAATGTTGAATATCTATAATTTTTTTTTTTGTTTTATGTGGTATCATATTTCTTGTTTAATATTTGATCAATACGCAATATTTTTTATGCTATGAAAGTGTGAATATTTGAGTGAAGTTATTTCTTTTAGTCAAAAAAATAAATATCCAAACTTGAGAATTGTTATAGCTGTACTCTTTATCCAATCCTCATTTGGGAGCGGGTATAGTAACTTTTAAATATCCCGTACTCAATTTCCGAATTTAAATTCCATCTCCCAGTCTTTAAGTTAACGTGCAATTTAACAATAAATAGTGACTTGTTGTAGTCTTTGCCCTGACCGCCATACCTTTTTTTGGTGGAGGCATCTGAATTGGACACCTTCAACTTGGGTAAGGTTTTACATAGACAAACAAGAACAAAGAAACAAAGAATTATCAATAACAAATTAAGAAAGGAATTCAAATACCTAATCCCGAAATTAATTAATGACTGAACACAAACAATTGGAAAAAAAACAGCTAGGAAAATTGCCCCTCTCTCTCTCTGTCATGATGTAATGAGCATGGTGAGTTCTGAGACCATGATAATTGGGCCTGAAATAACCTTAAAATTTTAATGAATCCGTACTCTGACACAGGGAGAGGTTGCATAGTTCGAGGACATTTTAAATTCTAGCTATACTTCATTCATGTTACTCACATGGCAGGTCAGACACCCGTTGGAACGTGCAATGTCCCAATATCCTCGCATTCCATCTAGCTTCCTTAAAGTTCAAAATTGAGGTTTATACCATGAAGTTAAAATAATTTTGCATATCTGGGACTTAGGACAATGATTCAAATTATTTATTTGCAGAGATTGATAAAAAAAATTAGATAGATTGAATATTAATAGACAAATTATATAACTTTTGTCTGAATTATCCATTCAATTTGTCGTTCACTGATTTGAAGACATTACGATTATAAATGTTTAATAAATGTTGAAATCATGAAGATCATGTTGGATAAAATTATCTCCAAAATATAAGAAGAAATGTCATTCTTATAAAAATATTGAACAAAATCATCAATGAAAATTGATATTTTAAAACAGCAAGTTATTTTGATAAGTAAATGATAAGATGTCAATTTTCCACATTATTCTGCCTAATTTTCCTACTTAGTATATTTCTTTTTTTTTTAAAAAATATCATTACTCAAACTTCAATCAAGAGCATTCTATGGTTTCCATCACATTGCTTAAAGGAGCTGGCCACTTGGTAATTCCAAGTGTTCTCCATTCATGAAACAAGCATGTGAACTAATTAATTAATAATACACAAACAGAAAAACTAGTGTACAATTTTTGTACAGAATTATGTAGTGTAATAAGATTGAGTTTTTCAATTTTCAACAAATTAAATACCCATCAAGATAAGTTTTATTTATCAAACTATTAACTACCA
>BRYE01000023.1:27966654-27971654 GCA_030159115.1 Actinidia arguta var. hypoleuca
AGAAATAGAGGATCCCAGTGACAAGGTAGTGGTAATGGTCATAATGGAAGGACTTCGCCCTGGTTCATTATTCGACTCCCTGTCCAAAAATATCCTAGGGACGAAACAAGGAACAAAAAGTCTAACCAAGATTCAAGACGAACCAACGAAAGGCGACCCCGTACTCCACCTCGCCGCTCAGAATTGATATTACCTCCCCTTAACACTCTCATCGCCCAAGTACTTACAAAAATTAAGCATGAAAAATTCATCCAATGGCCTGCAAAAATCAAAAATGATCCTCGAAAGAGGAAAAAAACAAGTATTGTGAGCTCCACCGAGACCACGACCTTAATATAGAAGACTGCTTCCATCTAAAAGAACAAATAACCGACCTTATCAAAAGGGGATATCTAAGGAAGTATGTTGCTGATCACCCACCACCAAACTCGCCAGAAAAGAGATATGGCGATAATAGACCAACCACTAGTGATATATAAGTCATCCATGGCGGATTTGGATTTGGAGGATGTTCAAGTTCGTCCAGGAAAAGGCATGCCAGGAATACCAGTGGGCGGGCTGAAGAAATATGTAACCTCTCCTCGCCAATGATTGACATTCACCCACTTATCACCTTCAACAATGATGATCTGAGGGGTTTGCACCTCCCTCATGATGATACCTTGGTTGTTTCAGCCATCATAGCCAATTTCAACGTTCAAAGAATCTTGGTTGATAATGGGAGTTCGGTTGATATCCTGTTCATCTCGGCATTTGAAAAAATAAAGATAGGACTCGACAAGTTGTACCCCTTCCATACTCCCTTGGTAAGCTTCGGAGGGAATATGACACATTCACTCGAATGGATTAAGTTACCAGTAACCTTAGGGATGGAACATCACCAAACCATTGTTTGGAAAGACTTCATCGTGGTAAATTGTCCTTCACCCTACAATGCAATTTTAGGTCGTCCAACTTTAGGAGGAACCAAGGTGATCACCTCAACCTACCACCTGAAAATGAAGTTTCCCACTTCAACAGAGGTAGGCGAGAGGCGACCAGAGAGTGACAAGACAATGTTTCATTTCGGCTATGAAGGCTGAAACCTCCCCAGCTCCGAATGTCCAATAGCAATTACAGATCGACGATGACAAGATGAAATCTTTGAGGGACGAGGTGGAACAGGTTATCTTGCTAGACCCCCGAGAAATCGAAAACACCAAAACCCTTGAAGAAACTACACCAATCTCCATACACCTAGAATATCCTGATCGCCACGTTATGGTCGGAACCAAACTTACCGACGAACTACGTTATGCTTTAGTAGAATTCTTGAAGAGAAACTTTGACGTCTTCGCTTGGTCACATGACGATGTCTCGGGTATTGATCATCAAGTCGCCATGCACAAATTATTCACCAACCCCGAACCTTCTTGACTGAGGTAAAACGAGCTCGTCTTCGAACCCTCTTGACCAGGTAAAACGAGCTCGTCTCTGAACCCTCTTGACCGAGGTAAAACAAGGTCGTCTCTGAACCCTCTGGACCGAGATAAAATGAGCTCATCTCCGAACCCTCTTGACCGAGGTAAAACGAGATCGTCTCCGAACCCTCTTGACCGAGGTAAAATGAGATCGTCTCCGAACCCTCTTGACCGAGGTAAAACGAGCTCATCTCCGAGCCCTCATCGCCGAGGTGGGAAATCTCCAAACCCTCTTTACTAAGGTCCGAACCCTTTATCGAGATTTTATATCGTCATTGTGGATTTTGCCATTATTAAGGATGCCCATTCATTATAACATGAAAAGGCATCTTGATCACAAATTGCCAATTTTGTCAAATGTATCTCGCCTAATTATTCATGTCGCCGTAGTTAACTAAGGCATCTTGCTCGCCCAAGGTGTTCACATTGCACCATGGGGCTCACCTCGTCAAAAGTGTTCACCTCGCCCATGGTGCTCATCTCGTCAAAGGTGTTCACCTCGCCTAAGGTACTCAAAGGTGTTCACCTCACCCAAGGTACTCAAAGGTACTCATCTCGCCTAAGGTATTCATCTCGCCCAAGGTGCTCACAGGTGTTCACCTTGCCCATGGTGCTCACAGATGCTCAACTCGTCAAAGGTGTTTACCTCGCCCAATGTGCTCATAGGTGTTCACCTCGCCCATGGTGCTCATAGGTGCTCACCTCACCTAATGTGCTCACAGGTGTTCACTTCGCCCAAGGTGCTTACAGGTGTTCACCTCGCCCATGGGGCTCACAGGTGCTCATCACTTTGAGGATTAGGTGAACAAGGGGATGAGGTGAATGAGATCCCTCATGGCCGAGGAGAATAAGATCCCCCAAGGCCGAGATGAATTAGTCGCCGAATTATTACAAGTTCTCGAGTATGGGGGTTACTGATGTAGGGTAAAAAATTCGCCTAGTCAGAGACCATCTTTTTGAGGACTTATTTACCAAAAGGACTCCATCTTTATTAGAAGTCTGTCACCATGAGACTCCTTCTCAATCACTCCTCCGCCTAATCAGAGTCCACTTCCATGAGGATTCCACCTCTATAAGGGAACTACCTCCATTAGACTCCAGTTCCATCACGACTCCTATAATTGCGGATTGCTTTCCAATTGGAAACTTCCTATTTATCTCCGATATTTTTTGTATATCCTTTCATACTTATCCTTCTGAGGATCTTGTCGTTATCTACTGACACAGCCCATTACTCCATCTATATAAAAGCCGATCCCTCATAACTAGAAGCTACTCTCAACACATGCACCACAAACACTTTTACTATTATTCTTGCCCATACTGCCTTTAATTATCTCCTGATCGCTTTTGGTCTGATTCATACGCCGAAGGAATTTTGAGCGGCTTCACTTCGGCCGATTACGTTTTTTCATTGCTGCGCAGGTTGCCCAAGTTTATGCCGAGGTCCAGTTCTCAGGCTGAAGAATAATTTTGACTGCTGGTTGCTCTCCTAAATTTTTACTACAACAGTTGAGGTTGTGAAAGAATAGAATAGTAATTTCGCAATGTAGTAAAATATCGAACTGTGAAAAGAAAAAGGGAAAATGAAGGAAAGGACGAAACATATAGTTCATTATTGAGCTGGATAGGATTCGCCGATTCAGCACTGACTATTTGCCACTCCATGCAGTCACGCGTCCCAATTTTGTATTTTATTCTTTTTTGAACGTGAATTTTTTGCCCTATTTTGAATCTAATTTAATGATCTAAACCGTTGTATTATACACATTATCAATGCATTTAATACTTAAACAATCACGTTAATCGGATACATAATAATAGTCGATTAATATCAATTTATATTAAAATAAATAATATGATCTTACTTTCTCATTTACTAAGTTATAAAATAATTCTGAATGAAAGTACTAATTTTATAACAAAGTGTATCATATATTAATAGGAGTGATTTTATTGTACTCGGATTCCATGGATTTTAGCCAGATCCTTGTCTCTTATCTTTATCCTTGAATTGACATTAATAATTCAGCATTGCCCCCAAAACTTGTCGGCACCGTCCAGCTTCTCTCTCTCTCTCCAATTAATGGTTGGGTATGAAATATTGGATTTGGTTTTGGAATCAGAAAATGAAAATCGAAGAACTTGGGCCTTCGAAGATGAAAGGAAACATAACAAGTTATGCATATAGATATAGATATATGTATTATGGTATTTTAAATTAAGAGAAATAGCAAAAGAATATTTTAAAGGAATGGAGAAATCATAAGAGTATTATTGGAGTATGTAGTTAAAAATGGTTCCTAAAAATAGGGTGTGAACCTTTTTATTAAAACTTATAAAAACAATGAAGGATATTGTTGTAGACTAGCGCATTATTTTCATAGCGATTACGCAATCCATATTTAGCAGCTAAATATTTTCTACCTACAAATGCAGCTTGCGTGATCCTCTAATTCATGTTGACGATAACTCGTCCCCATAAATGGAAATACCGCCATTTTAGAATCAGTCTGGCTTTCATGCTGATAATGAATTAGTTTTTGAAAGTATAATTGGCTTCAAGTAGCCGTGTAATTTAATGGCAACTCCATCGGAACTCAAATGATCTTCAAAGTCACACACAGCGACACACGAAAAAAATAAAAACCAGAGCCAAAATTAAATCGGATGGGATTGCATGTCCTAAGATGCAATTATTTTGTTGATTGGGGAGGTAGGGGAGCAACCCCCGCGTTGGGGAAAGGAGTTGATTGGGGTTCCCCTTCTTGACTTGAAATTTGAGAGAGAGAGAGAGAGAGAGAGAGAGAGAGAGAGGTGGCGTAGGTGATGTGGAGAATGGTAAAATAGTGTAGAAGGATAATTTGAAGTGAAAATGGTTGGTGCCTGATTGAGAAATGCTACGTTTACACTCAAAAATGTACAATATTTGTACAATAAACTCAAAACGACGTTGTTTTGTCTGAATAAATATAAAACGATATTGTTCCACTAAATCTTTCTCATTTTACTTTTAAATAGAACGACGTTATTTTATATTTATTCAGATAAAATAACATCATTTTATATTATTGTACAAATATTATAAAAAAAATATGTAACTGTATCACACTTCGTGCTTGAATTAACCCAGTGGACTCGTACCAGATTGGAAGAGAGTAATCTAACGGTGGTGAAAATAATGGATGGATGGGGTGGAGGATCTGAGCCTCACTGAGCACGTTTTTTATTATATATTGGAGTGGTGTCCATGTGTATTGGGAATGGTGAATATTATTGGATCTTTTACTATTGAAAGTGACACATGATGCAGCTGTCAAAATCAATACGGTCACTTGAAATTTAATTTGGAATATTATATAGTTCACGGGATTTGATTATTGGATATTCACAATCGACATGGGGCATCTGTCACGTATAAGCCCTTAGCTGTCTAATTTTGGAATTCATTAAATATTTTGAGTTTTATTTTAAATTTATTTTAATTATTTAAGTTATTTTTGAATTTAATTGAATACAAATCAATGTGGATAGTGAAAT
>BRYE01000023.1:28041654-28044154 GCA_030159115.1 Actinidia arguta var. hypoleuca
TAAAAAATAATGAGATTCTTGAGCCCAACTTCCATGGAAGTACAAACATTTAAAATAACGACCTCCTACTTTTAAAAGTTATAAAGAATTCCTATCATTCAAATAATATCAAAATTAATTCAATATCTAATTTATCTAGTTCTATTTTGGTTATGATAATTTTGCAATAATTATTTCAAAACCTAAAATTTTAGTAAAGCTAATATTTTTTTAAAAATGATAAGATTATCATATCCAAATTTATTTGTGTATAAAATAAAATTAATTTATTCTGATAAAATTATTATTTATGCACATAAGACAAGAATTCAAAGACAGTGAAAATCGTATATGGTAAGCATCTATCATAAAATCACATAAATGATGGATGTAAATCAATGAATATATCCTCTTTCTATATATATATATATATATATATGAAGTCAATCGTGTCCATTAACTAATAAAATAACATCGTCCAAATATTTACTTATAAACAGGATACATCACATAGAAAATTCCAAATCTAATTCCCTTATTAAATTAACCTAAAAATAATTAACATTAAAAAAGATCAATTCTCAATATAAAAAAATGAGTCTTTTATTGTTTTAAGTGGATTTTTTAATAAATTTTTGACAGTTGGATCAAAATTTTCATATTTTTATTTTAGAGTAAAAGTCTTTAATTATCTCATATATTTTGTATTTTGGGATTATTTTATCAATAAAAAAAAAATAAGTATAAAATTTCAATCAAACCAAAACTGCATAATTACACACTGTTTCATTTAAAAAATCGCGATAAATTGACGTACCTACGAAACACCACGAGAAATCGCGACTCAGCTTCTCCTCATCGCAACGTGAATCTCAAGAAAACAGAGCACCATCAACCTCAACCTCAACCTCCTCTAATGGCGACCCCTCCGCGAACTCTGCGACCAAAAACACGAGCAAAAAGCTTCAAATACATATATACATATATATATATATATATATATATATATATATATATAAAATGAAAACAAAAATCACGTGCAAGTAGAAAAACAATTTTCTGTTTGGGTAAGAAAATCACTCCAAAATGGAAACAGTATTACGAAACTCCAGAATGAAACCTACCTTGTTTTTCGGAGAAACTTCAGGTAATATCATCAGAGAGATCGCTGGCATTGAAGTTTTCGATCGAAATTGATGGTTGATTTTGAAGCCAATGAGCTGATGAATTGTTTATTTGGAGCAGAGATGGAAGGGCCTGAGCAGTTTTTGGGAGAAAATTGGAATCGTTCAAAGAGAGAAAAATGAGAGAGAGAAGACGAAAACGACCAGATTTTTGGAAAATGTCAGACAGCAGGCATTGGGAATTTAAAAACCGCCTCGTGGATCACTCTATGCGCACCCCCTTCCTTCTCAATCCCCCTTTGCTCAGTACACACATGTAAAATTCTAGAACTTTCATTTTCTTTTCAGAGCACTCCACCTTTTCTCAAACCACCCTATCAAACTCCGAATTCTAATACTACCCTCCAAACCCTAACCCATAGATCCCACCATTGATTCCAAATCCTACACCCTGCCGCGCCATCAGTAAGCACCCTCACTGCTCTGCCATTGTCTTCGCCAACCCCTCGAACCCAAGATCAATTGCATTGACCCCCCACTTTCCTCTCTGTGACTAGGTGGGATGGGCCCGAGGAAGGCGCAATAATGGTGGTGGTGCCTACAACGGCGAACGTTGGGCAAGGGTTAGGCAAGTGTAAACAAAGGGTAATTTCATAAAATAAGAAAAGAATTATGAAAAGAGAAAAATAAAGAAGGGGTACAGAGAAAAAGAGGGTACTATTTCAAAAATCATGAATACTATTTTGTTAGAAATCCCAAGGATGCAAGTGAAACTTATCCCAAAAAAATTTGGAACTAGAGAGTAATTTATTGAGTCCAAATTACCCATCCTTGTAAGTTAGCAAATTTGGTGATTCTATTCAAACCAGGGAATTTATTTCTTACCCTACCTAATTTTTAAGACCTTTCTTAAAGGTTTTAATAATCACAATTACTCTCCTATAGTTTTTTAAATAGTATTGATTTCTCTTATTTTTAAATTTAATATCAATATTCCCTTATGAAGCTATTTTTTTTGCACAAATGACAAGATCGTCCTTGAATTTATTGTTTTTATATTTTTTTCTCAATACATCAATTAATATTTTTCTCATAATATCATTTATTTATAAATTACTCATTTTATAATATAGTTGAATAAATAAGGATATTTCAAAAAAAATAGAATCTTTATTAATTTTAATTGGTGTATTAAAAAAATTTGAAAACCCTAAAAATAAGAATAGTCTTGTCATTTTTGATAAAAAATTAATTTTTGGAGAAAATATTTGTAATAGTTTCAATATCAAAGGAGATTAATGTTATTTTAAAAATTATAGATTTGGATGTAATTATCAAAAATATCTGGGAAAGTCAATAAAATTTATCTAAATTAAAAACTGGGGCTAGTGAGTAAT
>BRYE01000023.1:28069154-28074154 GCA_030159115.1 Actinidia arguta var. hypoleuca
AATGATCACAAATCAAAGAGTGAAGGTTAGTTCTTAGCAACACATGAAATTTAAAAATTTTGAGTTCTTAGTTGGCATGATCATTTAGCACAATCTATTGTTTACAGTTAATTCGTTTTGCAAAACTTTACAAAAGAAAGACATGCAATTAGATGTTGCTATAGATCAATTGAGCTAAAACTAAAGAGAGGATGGTTTCACAAATGCCATGGTTGAAACTAAAAAGATTAAAAGTGAAATAAAATTTGACCAATATTTCATGAGAAGTGTGTCCAATGTAGAAAGAAGCAATTTGATGATAATATTAGTGAAAAGATGACACATTGAGCTCAAGAGTCCTTTCGAGTCAATTACTTCCTACACATTGAGGATCAATAACTTTTTTCACTAAATAACAGGTTCGAACAATTTCAAATATATGAGAACTCTTATATTCTTGTTTATTTGAAGCATTTGAATTTTATCGGAAATGAAGTTTTGATATCCTCTTCTAACAATCTTGAGGGTCTTGTGAAATGTGGCAGCCTTTCTGATATTGATGTGAATGATTTATTTTCAGAATTAAAAGTCTTGAAAGATATTTTGTCAAAAGATGCAAGAAAGCCAGTTGATGTGCACAATTATTTGAAGATAATGAATGATCGTTTTCCGAATGCCTGGATTGCCTATAGAATATTGTTGACAATATATACCAGTTACTGTTGCGTCCGGAGAAAGAGGTTTTCAAAGTTAAAATTGATCCAAACTTATATTCGGTCAAGTATTTACCAAGAAAGATTAAATGAATTGACAATATTATCGATTGATAAGAATACGGTGAATACGAATGATTATGAAGACATAATTAGTACATTTACAAAAAAGTTCGAGAAGCGTAATGTTCAAATAATCGATTTCGAAATATTATAATGGTTGTTTATTTTTTAATGACAATGTGTTTAAATTGTACAATGATAAATATTTGGTTATGATTTATTATAAAGACTGTGTTAAAAAAATGTTATTACGCAAAATATATGAAGGGTCTATCTAAATAAATTTGTTTCAGACCTTCAAAAATAATGAGCCACCACTGCAATAGAATATATATATATATATATATATCAAACTCGACCATCAACAACTACATATAAAATAGTCCCTTAATTACTTTATTTGGAATAAAATTTCAAAATTTTAAATTAATTTTATTTTTAAGAAAACATATATTTTAATTTTGGATAAATTTCACTGAGATCTTTTGGATTTTGATAAATACAACTACCTCCAATGTAGTTAAAAAATGAGTTTACAATTTTCTTATTTTTAAAATTAATGACAAAATTCTAAAAAAAAAAATTAATCTTTACATCAACATGTCAAAACTTAACATTTTAGAACTTGTAATTTTTTTTCTCAATATAACAATAAACATTAATAAATATTTTTTTTTCTGCATATTTATTTATTTATAATAATTTTTTTTTAAATATAATCTAAATAACATAGTTTTTAAGTACTGCAAAAAAAGATGTACTTGAACAATTAACTTCGTTATACAACCTTATCAATTTTGCACAAAAATTAGATTAAATTAAAATTTTGATATTAATTTAATTAATAAAAAATACCATAATATTTCTAAAACTACAAGAAAAATGCAAGTTACCTGTAAAATTTACCCAATAATTTTTTATACATCTGGATATTTGGCATTATGTTATGATTGAATTTATAAAAAATATTTTAAAAAAAATTCTTACTTACATATAAAGCTTTCAAAAACAATTAATTACAAAAAAAGTTATCAAATTAAGTTAAATTGCAAGACTTCATCTTTAAAGTTTTTTTTTAGTTTTTTTTTTACACCATCATTGTTCATTTTTTTTTTTCCGATTTATCTAATCAAAGATTTATATCAAGAGGGAGCAACAAATAAAAAAAAATTAAACATTCACTAAAAATAGAAACAATAAAACTAAATAAAGAATTATTCGAAACTAAGCTCTACTTCTATGATAACAGGCCTCCAGGCTACAACTACTGTGGACCAAAGTCCCACAGGTGTACGGCCATGTCACTCGTAGAAGCGGCCACGTACCTGTCATCCGCGACAATGGCCGTGACCTCCCCAATTCTCTCTCTAAGACTGTAACGATAAACGCCATGATCAATTTCCCATGCCCTAATTACACCCCCGACGCAAATTAGCGCGTACCCTGTGTTCATGCACCCCAACACCTTCCTCTGCGCGCGCGATACGCCCCTCACGTGAAAACCACATAGGTCCTCTAACGTGTTTGCACGGCGCACGCTAGCGGCACCGCGAGCGTCGACGGTGACAAACGCCGAGTCGCTAGCGTCCACGGAGCCAACAATGAGTCCCCTCTGTATCTCCTCCTCACCGATCACGAAGCCTGGGTTTGCGAGATCGAGGACAATGACTCGGACACGGGTGCATGCAACAGCCAATTCTTCACTCGTGACTCGGACTCTGCCGACGAACTCAGTTACGTCATTAAGTAGGTGCCAGCCCATGACGGATTCGGGGTCTGTGAGCCCGCCGCCAACGAAGACGAGCTCTTCGGTGTGGGCGTCTCTCACGTGAAAGGCACGGCCTGGAACACCTGTAATAGAAGATTCATAATTCAGATAAAAATACACAATTCTAACTTCAAAATATCACGTAATTCTCATTCCGGAAATAGTTTCTAAAAGTCTTACTTTTTTATTTACAATCTAAAAAAAGCAAAATGAAATGTTGTGAGTTCTAATTTTTCGGTTGAAAAATTGAACAGCAATTCTTAAAAAAAAAAAAACTACATTCAGAAATGTTCAATTGAAAATTGACCAAATTCACTGAAATTCAGGAGGGTTGAAACTTGAAATTTGTAACATTGACGGGTGAGAGAGAAATAGAGAGTATTCCGAGGTTGCAAGATGTAATGGAACCCACACATTTGGGATTGTATATAGGGTTTACGCACCTGCGTAGAGGCCAACCCACCACCGATTACAACCGCAAAAGTCAACCAAAACACCATCACTGACCGCATCACCCAGGTGGCTCCTCCGCACTGACGCCGCATTGTTCGTCAACGCAACATGGATATCACCATGTTGGGACGCAAACACGAGCCTCGTGTCCGACAGAATGATCCCCGAGACGGCGCGTGAGAACTGCCCCAGGCCGTCCCGGAGTAGGGGGCGGAAGGTGTAAAGGTGGATCCCCAACAGTAGGTGGAAGAGGCGGACTGAGCCGTCGGAGTAGCCAGCGGCGAGGTGGTGGTCCGAAAGTGCGAGGCGGCAGCATGAGAGGGCGACGGCGTTGTCGTCGTGGTCGGGAGAGAGGTTGAAGGGAAGAGTGGCGTATGCGTAGCGGCGGTTGCGGAAGTTGTGAGCGGTGCGGTGGCGGAATATGTACTCGTTGCGCCACGTGTCGTGGAGTAGGTGGTGGCGGTTCCAGACATGACGTGTAAGGGTCTGCCACAGGAAGTCGGAGTGAGAAACCGCGCGCCATGTCGAACAAACCTGATAAAAAACCCAACATAACATAATTTGTTACATAACGAAACATGGAAGTTTCTTTTCATAAGCTTCTCTTAAATTTCGAATCGAAAATTCTTCAAACATGTAAAATAAAATGCTCAAAAAAAAAAAAAATTCTCAAACGGTCATTAAACAGCACAGCTGCATCGAAATGGGAGTCCCGTAGTAAGAATTCAAATCTAAACCTTGCCAAAAAAATTCTCAGTAATTTTGTTGCACATATTCTATGCGCTATTTCATCTGCTGCTAAGCTTCGTTGCAAATAATCTACGCAGGAAATTCTGTATATAAAGCCTAATAAAAACTAACGAAAACTTACCAGAATACATCATTTAACGGTACATTTCATTGTTGTTGCTAGAAGGGTTAAGACACGGCACATTTATTTTCTCGATCAAAGTGTTACTTAATGTGTTATGCCCAGTTATTAAAAATTATGATCAATTCGTGCCTCATGACATACCACGCAACGACTAAGCATGCTCGTGTGTCAATGGTAAAATCATTTATTAACATTTTTGCCGACTAAAACGTGCCTGATCCGTGCCTTGTCTTCCCGGTCCCCAAAAAGTGGTCCGACCAATCTCATCACAACATCGTGCCACAAAAATTAGAGGTACAGTGGGCCTGCATGGTTACCAATCTAGTTCGAATACAATTTCCCAGATTAATGCGCATTAACAATTTCTTCGAAAAAACAAAAACATGAAGCAAACAACAAATCCTTGTCGGGAGTTTGAAATTGCTAGTTTCTAGTTATTTAAAATGAAAACTTTGGTCCAACTAGAGTATAATAGTAGTATATTTTGCCTTCCTTTTAACTTGGTCAAACAGGTAACAAGAACCCATTGTTGTTCAGTGACGTCCACTTGGAAATGACGTGGCAGAATCTGATTGGTAGCGAAATCTAAGTGACCTTTTTTCCTTTTGACAGATAGGATCCAGAAGCAATTAAGAAAGCCCATGCGTGGTTTTAACTTTTTATAGGGCTTTGCGGGATGAACTCGTGCCCGGCATCCAAACAAACTGGCAGGAAGATAACAGGGCCTAGGGACAAGTGAACAGAGAGAGAGAGAGTGTTTTGAGGTGCTATATACATAAAGTAGAGGAGGGTAGATAGAGGTTGAATTGAATTGACATGTCTTGCAGTAAACAATCTGCAAGTAGAGTGGTCGTAGACCAAGACCTCGTCCGCATGATACTACTAGTACTGTCTATGCTATACGCCTACTTTGAGTATTCCTTTTCCAGAGACCCCTCTTTAATATTCATTCCAGGTTAGAAAAAGCCCCCATTAAAAGTACAAAACCCACAGAAACAAATATATTAAAGAAATTCAAGTACAAATGTTACCAGAAGCGTCAAACATGATGTGCAATTGTAATTTTGAAGCATCTACCTATTGTTTGTACAGTGTATATGGTAAATGACGAACAGCCCATTGAAAAACGACATGTAAATCTCTCGGCTGG
>BRYE01000023.1:28079154-28089154 GCA_030159115.1 Actinidia arguta var. hypoleuca
TATATATATACGATTTGAGTGTCTGTCCGTTTGTTTGTTTTTAGGACATACAATGGAGAACAGCATCAAGTAAAAACCTAATACTAACGTTTAAATCTCGTCATTTCGTACTGATCTTTCTTATCTCATTGGATGCTGTTCAATAAAAAAGCAATATAGATTTAGATATATAAAAATATTCAAAAGCTGTGATAAAGCATCTCTAACCATCTCTTTTTGCATTCCCTATTTTAACTAAATTACATTTTGTTTAACTTTCCTTTTTATTTTCTTTCTAATTTTTATAAAAATGTTTTGACTTTTGACTTTTTTTTATTATGAATAAAAAAATATTATTCGATGAAAATTATATATATATATTTTTTGATTTTTCTTAAAGAGTGAATTTTAAAATATATATTTTTATAAAATTAAAAAAAATAACTAAAGACGAAAAAAAATATGTTAAAGTAATTTTTTATCTTAATAGAATTTTTTCAGATTAAATAAAAATTTTAAAAATTTTCGGACACTTTTTGTCAAGGGATTAAAAAAATATAAAATTTTGATAAATATTAAAAAAATCATTAAAAACAAAAAACTCGAATGATACTTAAACCACAAATATTATTTCCATCTCTCCTTATCAGTACACTCGAACAATCAAACGTGAGCTATATGGAAGGCAGTTGGATTTAAGTTTTTGTATTTTTACTTGTTCATTTATCTAATAAAAGAGATTGAGGAGGCTATTGTTGACGCTCTTAATATATGCATTAAAAATGTGATTAGATTAAATAAATTTTATATTTTTAATACTTCTTTTCTAAGCAAATTACATACTGTTGTATTAGAATTGTTAGCACACGATAGATAGATATGTTTCATAAACATATGTAGGTATCTAGGACGGCGGTGAGGCGGAGCAGGAGAGAGAGAGAGAGAGAGGGGAGTGGAAACAAGGGAGATTCCCGGCGCGGCGAGGACGGCGGGTGAGACCGAGAGAGAGAGAGAGAGAGGGATTGAAGGGTCTGTAGGATAGTGGGTGCCTTTTTTCAGGTGTTTGATGACACGATACCCAGTGCTCTTTCTTCTGCGTGCTTCCTTGCTGTCAGATATACATATATATATATATGTATTTTTATATGTCTGTATGGTTTCAGATTGTACTTATCCTACTGTTTGTGTCATTGTCTAAGTAGAGTACCTAGACATAGGGACCTATAGCGGTTGTTTGGGAACCCTCCAATTTTTGTCTCTTTGGACTTTATGACTATGATCTCTCTCTCTCTCTCTCTCCACTACTATTCCACCTTCTTCGTTGAAGTACAAGTATTTCAAACCCAATTTTGTTTCCAATTTTTAAGTATTTTTTCATTTTTTGCTTTATTCTGGATCATGACGAACAAAAAAAAAAAAAAACTACAAATCCCTTGCTATATTGTGCCCTGGTCACCAACAAAAAATGAGCAGGGTGATGATTAGCCATGCACGATGTGTCTCTCCATAAGTACGACTTGTCCAAACCATATCTTTGGAATTACAGGAATGATCTCCCTGTGTCTGTGTGTGGGTTTTTTTATAGAAAAATGAGATTGGTGGAATGATTTCCATGTGTGTGTTATTTAAAAGAAATGAGATTGGTTATGGTTTTGCTATTAATGTACAGTTAATTTTTTTTAAGGAATAACTATTTTGATAGGCGATAAAATTGAATAATTCAAATGTTCAATATATGCTTAAGATCAGCTCATACATAGTAGTGTATTCAAAATTTAGGATTGAATAAGAGATTCTTCTTTAAATTTATGATTAGGGCAAATTTCACTTAGTCTCCTTTCGTATAAGATACGTATTTATCATTATATGATCTTTGTGGTTTAAAGACTAATGCATATTTGGTCACGTCTTAAGGGGCACTTTAAAGCGTATCGAAAAATTTGACAAGTGTTCCGTAAATGCTATTATCGAAAATTTTTATTTTAGTGAATTGAACAATCCATGCAATAAATGTCTATTTTAACAAAGCAAATGAGTTTCATTTGTAATGATATTGATGTCTGATCAATCTAATACTTAGCATAAATGATTCGTTGGACATGTTATAAAATATGAACAACTTGAAATATGGAAGTTAGTATGTGTGGATCAAGCTACAAAAAACCCAAAGATATTCCTTAATTTCAGGTTAGCGAAAACTTTGCAACCTTTCCATAAAAATAAATCTACTCCCACGACTGAAAAGACAAGATCATAGATACTAATTCTAATGAGCTAATATTATTTTTCTTTTTATAATTCCCACCAACATGACAGTTAGCCTTTATGATTAAACTCTACAAGGGCTGTTTCCAGACAAATCTTCATTAGGATTAGGTTTTGTTTGTCTAATCATTTTGATAGCCAAACAAATAACAGAAGAATTACTAAAACACAATTTAACTTCTAAGTTCATAACAAGGTTTTCAACTTCCACCAATTACGTGCATAATACCCGTTGGTATATAATGATTATAGAACCTCATGCAAGAACTTCATTCATTCATGATTTTCTATGTCATCAATGAAGATCCAAAAATTTGAAGAATGGAACAATTAAATTTGATCAAATCATTTTGGAAAACTCTACGGTACAGTTTTCGAATTTAAAATAAATAATATAGATTCAAATGTGCTCATATACACTCAAGGAATTTGAATTATTTATTTTAAATTTTTTAATTTAAATTCAGAGACTGTAACACTGTTAGATCATTTTTATAGGAATAGCAAATATAATTTTTAATATATATATATATATATATAATTTTTCTAAAGAAAATGTGAATCCATTGTATGACTATTATTCGATCGGCTCGGTTTTATTGCATGCATAAATAATCTCGAATTGCATAAATATATATATTCGGCTTTGGTGTCGTAATAGAGTTTTCCGTGGCCACATGGTGTCCCTGAGTGAGTTCCGTCCACTAACACCGCTGATCGAAGAGGAAGTATGCTGTAATATTAACTGATTATTGATTGATAAGTAATTTTTTAACCTGATTTTCCATAACTCATTTGGTATTGATTTTTTTAAAAACCTTGTAGCCATTAGTCACTTTTTTATAATTCATCGCTACAAAAATAGGTCATTTTTTTTGTAATCACATATTTTTTTACGTCACTTTTCATATTTTAGCCATAAATAAAAGAATTTTTTTTTTTGAGAAAACTACAATAAAATCCTTCTAAAAGCATCTCCAATCCAACTCAAAAACTCTATTTTGGAGATGAATTGAATGGGCTCCAAGCAAGCTATATTTCAGGTCTCTAAAATGGAGACCTCAATCAAGTCTCAAAATAGTGAGACATTTCTATAAAATGGACTCTCTCTTTCCGCTACTTATGTTTTTAAAATATATATAACTTTTAATTGATAAATCTATTTTTTTATAAAATTAACATTTATAAAAATAAAATGATGAGACCTTTTAAATGAAATTTAATATTATATATATTTTGCATTTAAAAAATGTTATTTGATTTTTTTGATATAAATAGAGAATTGATGGAGTTTTAAAAAAAAAAAAATAGAGATTAAAATGAAGACTTTGAATTGAAGTTGTGATGAATAGTTAAGTCCTTTAAATCCTCTTCTTAAATTAAAAATATTATTTTGAGACTCCATTTTTTAGCCTTAGGGGGGAGATGCTCTAAGGGTACTTATTTTATAAAAAAATCATAGTAAATAATTACTACCTAAAAAGTATATTTTGAGTAACTATCAACTTCAATATTAAATTTACGTAGATAAACTAACAGTAATAATTTTTTTAAGCTGAAAAAGATAAATTATCATTATGATTTTTATATTAATAAATAATCAACTTTTAAATTAACATATTAACAATATTATCACTACACTATATAATAAATCAAAAATTATCAATAATTTCATAGAAGAAAAAATGAGAAGTTATCCATCAAATAAACAAGAGACATTCTTAAATATTTACTCCACCTGAAAAAAAAAAAAAAGAGAAGTTTTAAAATATTTACTCCAAATGATAAGCAATTGAAGTTCTCAAATATTTACTTAATACAAACTGACATAATATATCAATTTCAATTAGGCCAAAATTATTGAAAAAATATAAAATCAAAACTCTACACGATAAATAAATAAAAATCTCAAATAATTACTTTGTGAAAATTAAGAAAACACCACATATACTACACTTAATTCATAATAACTGAGAAATAATCAACATCTATAATAACTAGAGAACTTTTGCGATCTATTACTCTACTTGATAATCTTATAATATTTAAAAAATTTAAGTTATTCAAACTTAGCTTGCAATCGATTTAATTAAATTTCACACGAAATAGTTAGAATAGTAAATAAATTAAATTTAAATATAATTTTAAAACTCATTAAAAAAATTAAATTAAACTTCAATCTATGGATCCGTTTAGTCCCAACTTTTTGATTGATTTTTTTAAGTTTATAAGTAAAAAGTTGAAAAGATTTTTGACTTTTTAGCTTTTCAATTTTTGTTTATTTATTTATTTATAATTAAAGTAAAATAAAAATAATAAATAAATAAAAAATTCTTATTTTTTTAATAAATTATTTAAAAAAATAATTTTAAGCATTATTAAACGTAGCCTATATCGACTAGTCCATCGTTTGACCCGTTTAAGATGGATAGTACAAAGCCAAGCAATGCAGTACAATGCCAAGCAGTTCTTTTTGACTAAAAGAACAACTAGATATAAATGTTTTGCCATGCTCAGGTCTTTTCATGCATTTTTAATTACTTTTCGGAGAATATTTGATTATTGCAAACTTGCCACTCTCACACAGTAACTATTTTATCTGCCTTTTCTTCTTATTTAACTTTAAATTAAAAATTAAAATTATTGAGAAGTAAAATGATCTGATTAACTTGCATTTTTTATTTTTATTTTATAAAAATTAACTATTGTTTACCCAATCAAATATGTTATTCTGTTATTTTAAAATACCAATAATCTTTTTTGCTTTTCAAATTAAAAGTACCGTGCAGTTTTTTTTATATATGTATATATATATATATATTTTTCATATATATATATATATTTTATATTTTATTTTTATATATATATTTTCTTCCTTATCCTCTGCTCTAATTCTCCTATTCTAAAAAGTATTCAAACAAAGTTCAAAGTTATCCCCCTTTAAAAATTATTTTCTTTTAAAAGTTATCCATGATATCCGCCAACTAAACGACCCCTAAGAATTAAATCCTATTTTAGCCTATAAATTATTCAATTTTTGGATATTTAGTTTTTAAACTATTAATTGTATCTATTTTGCTCTTGAATTATTCAATTTTCTTCTATGCAGTTCACTCAGTTAATGGTCATCTAATTAGTAAATGGACGTTAGTATGCGAGTTGTAGATGCATTCTTTTAGGAGAGAAATAGACATTTTAGTAACCAAATGGCATTGGGATAAAGTTTTTCCTCCATCTCTCACTGCCTACGTACCTATACACATGAATGGCTGTATAGGGCCAGAAATTGAGTAGATCGAAAGGGAAAGAAAGGAAATGAGGGAGAGAGAAGGTTACCATGGTGATTCCGTATTGCTATTGTAGTGAAACAGTTGTGCTTAGAATATCTTGGTCGAGTGCTAATCCTGATTAAAGTTTTATGCGCTTTGAAGGTCTGGGGGAGAAATGGGGCCTATGAAATCATAGCTCTCGAATCTCCACCTTCTCCCCCAATTCAAATAGTAAATTAATACACCAATTTGCCGTAAAATACGGCTACACGTGTCACGCACGTCATTAAGTCATGAAAAGTCTAAATATAGCTTGTATTTTGACGCCAAAAATGTCATACTTGACCCACGTACTAATGTCCATCCATTAATTGGACGGTCAATCATTGATTGGACCGGATTAAACAGATACAATTGGTAATTAAGGTGTTAAATAACTAGAAATTGAATAGTTTAGGGGCTAAAATAAGATTTAACCCAGAGAGAGAGAGAGAGAGAGAGAGAGAGGCCTTTGACCGAGGTTGATGGAAAAAGAAAGTACAGATTGGAAGCTCAGACTAGGTGAACCCCTTGCTTGTCTATTTTCTTTAGATGTCTTAAAATATTTATTTATTCTTTACAAATTTAAATAATATTTATTTTTTTATTTTTTATTTGACACACACACACACACATATATATATATATATTTTAGATAATTTTACAATGATCCTAGCAGTACTCTAACTTTAAAATAATTAATCTAAACAGTAAAATCTGTTATTTTTTTATATATAACTTGTGACTAATATGTATTATTCATGTCAACATAGTATTGCTGCAAGAGTGGTCAAGGGTTTCAGAATTCATATGTACCGAAAATCAGTCCCCGAGCCTCGTGTCTATTCTTCTGCCACGCGGCATTAATATCGTTAATTACAATTACCAATTAACATAATAGACAAAAGGGTTAATTACAGAATACCCCCAGTCAACTAGCACTTTTTTTCACTTGGGAAATGCTTAAAACAACCAAATAGACTGTCGATAGTGTATAAAAAAATATGAAAAATATATAAAAATATATTTAAAAATATGAAAAGTGCATCAAAAATTATTATTTTTTCATTTTATGCTCCTTATTAGCTAGACCCTTTTCACTTTACCCCTACAACTTGCCCCCTTGATCTATTTGAAATCTATAAGAATTCTATAAATGTTAACGCAATTGACGGAATATACAAAATGAACATCTTTTGAATGGGTGATTCTATTTACAACGAAAAGAATACTCTTTAGACCCCCCCCACCCACCCAATTTCTATCTACACTAATTAAGAAAAAAAAATATTTTTTAATGTTTTCTTTTTACACCCCGGTTAACTCCTAAAATATTTATTTTCAATCTCAACCTAGACCTAATCAAGGGGGCAATGTCTATGTTTTTTTAGTTGATGCCTAAAAACAATTGCAGTCCAAGTATATGAACACTCTAGAGAGAGAGAACCCCAACAATACTTTCATGGTTTGTAAACTTCGTATCGTTTCCTTCTCCCGCCAACATTCGGTTCCCCAATTAACACTTATTGATATACAGATAGTAAACACAACAATGTGACACTTCATTACCGATGTGACCCTTCATTTTTTTCCGGCACATTCAAACTATGGTCCTCAGAAAATTTTCAATTTTTTGGTTACTGTTTTATGCTAGAATTGATTTTTCTTTTTCAATTAAAGATCCATAAAATGCCAGAATCAAGAGACAGATTATAAGAGAACTGATCACATGGGAGCGCGCCCGTAGTAGTATCACGGGCTCGCCCCCGTGGCCTCTTGAGAGCCACAAGTTTTGTAGCTGAGTGGGCCCCATTATGACTTATTTAATTGTGGCTGAATGGGCCCCACGAAACTTGTGGCTCTCAAGAGGCCACGGGGGGCGAGCCCGTGGTACTACCACGGGCGCGCTCCCGTGTGATCAGTTCTCCAGATTATAAAGTCCTGCCAGGTCGGTCCCAATCGGTTGGTGGGTACCAGACACCGATCCAGTGGTGGTTGACGGCGATGATAGGTACAAGGGCGAATAGTGACGGCTATGAGCGGTATCGGCCGAAAGTTGTACAGAACATCAATGTCCCGATTCGCAAGACTATGCCGGCCGGAAGTGCCAGGCTAGGGCGTTGGGAGCAGTGGCTCAGAGAATTGGGGAAGAAAAAAATGTGCACGTTTTCGGTAACGGAGGGTTAAGATAGCCGCTGCAATAAAGGAAACCATGCTACGCGGCAGAAGAATAAAGCCGGTAAAGAGACTTGAACACATTGTCCGGTACAGATGATACCAGGCCCCAAAGGGTTAACCTGACCAAGCTGGGTGGCTTGTCCTGTCGGAATTCAAATGAGACTGGGCACAGGTATTCACCATTCATTAATTGACACGTCCCCACATATTAATCAACCATATTAAAAAATGACTAATGCTATAGTTATCGTGCGACACCAAAACGATGTAAATTGAGGATAAAACATCAAAACGACATCGTTTTAGTGTTTTAAACATGCAGTACTTTTAATTGAACGACGTCGTTTTGATATTTTATCATCAAAACGATGATGTTTTGGATTATATGATAACAAATGTGATAAACTACACTATAACTGTAGCATTACCCTTAAAAAATTAATGGACGTTATTATTTGAACCAACCACTCGAAGCACCGATAGAACCTAAAACATCCTTGACAACTTAAAGATGGACTTGATAATCAACTCACATGGGCCGTGGCCCCAGTAGCCGCAATCGGCCATTCCGCTCAATAACTGCTTTTCCGCATGGTCCTCGAGTAGCCCACCTCGGGTTCAACTGGATTTGGGATTTCGTAGTGACTTAATGCGCTACGACCCGGAATATAATTTTTATCGATTTATTATTTGTTTATTTTTATATTTTAAATAGTTTAATTAATAGAGTTTGTTGAGCATATATATCTTATGAAAAAGTTAAGTTTATCGGATATCAGTAGCTAAATGATCGGTTTGGTCTTATAGTATATTAAAAAAAATTATATTTGTCGTTTAATTGTTTTAAAATAAATATTTTAAATTATATATTTAACGATCTTCGATCAATCTGATTTTTTTATAAATGATCAATTCAACAAGATTTACACTATTAATGATTTAGATAATTAAAATGAACCTAAGACAAGTTCATTTTAAGAATACTATAGGGTTGTAGTGCTTTGAGATAACTCCGACGATCCTACCCGATTCGACTAGTGATATGAATTCATTTTGTAAAGTAGATTATTTATAAAAGAAAAAATGTTAGATTGGTCATAATCGGGAGCATCATCATTGGATGACCTTCGTTTTCTTTCCACATGCATTATGCCCCGAAAAGTTAGCAATGTTGAAGTTAAAAGCAGGAGCGTCCATTGTTGGTTCAGTGTTTGAGTAACCGATTCCTACCGGTCTAAAAATTTCATGACCACGCCAATCCGTATAAATCTAGAAACCGATCCTTAAGAACCGAGACCAAACTAATCCCTGGTTCTACACATTTTTTTGGGACCGCTCTAATTGCAGGACCTTCACGGTTCTCACAACTCCGGTCTTGCAAGCCTAAACCAAAGTGCTCAAGATGAATCACAACCAACACACAAGCTTTCTCTTTGCCATGGATGGAAGGTCTAAGTTTTTTCCCAACTGCCGAAAGGGTATATTGGGAATGCAACTTATTTAAACTTCGTCTTTGCACTGCAGGGGAATTAACCGAAAAAAATGACACTATCACATATTATTTTTTCATGAAAAGGTTGAGCAGTTATTAATGTTTGTTCATTTTTACGGACCGTTGACGGTGATGAATTTTTTGTATTAAAGTAACTTGCTGGTTTGTTTCATAATGAAAACTCCACACTATAGGAAGAACAGATTTAATTGTATTTGTATTTGCTTTCTGTTTTTCCACTTTAGATCACGTTATAATATTTTTTATCATCCTTCTTGTTGGGATTAAAGATTTGGTGAGATTCCTTTTCTAACCATTTAATTCTCTATTTTTTTTTCATTTTCGTTCAGTTCTCTTAATTGTTAGGCTGTGTTTTGGGCAATAATTTGAAGATGAAAGAGAAAATAAAAATAAAAAAGTAAATAATCCAATGATTCCTATATGTTGTATCTTATAATTTTTTCATTTCCATTTCTTTTCTCTCACAAAATATTTGATCCAAATACAAGTTGTATTTGAATCAAGGATTTGGATAAAAAAAAAGAAGAAAAGAAATTGAATTAAAAAAGTTAAATGGTCCAATTATTCAGGACCATTGGATCCTCAACTTTTTTATTTTTTATTTTCATTCACATTATCCTTGATCCAAACACAACCTTAGATTCTATAAATTTTTTATTTTTTGTTCATTTTTCCTCACCAAAATTGTAATCCAAATACAACATTCCTGTTTTTGTTTTCATTTCCCTTAAAGGGTCATTTGTTTGGGGACAAGAAG
>BRYE01000023.1:28099154-28101654 GCA_030159115.1 Actinidia arguta var. hypoleuca
TGTTATGAGTCGGTCGGTGTCTACATGAAATGAAACATGGAAGGGACCACTACAAAGACTAAGGGAGGCTCGCATTATAAGGAAAATGCTACACAAACTAACAGTTCATAGATATTTTTCTTGCTCACTTGACTTGGCATAAAATCACAGTTGTTAGTTTGTATAGCATTATTCTATAAAATCTTTTACTACCATTTATTTTTTGATTTAATAATGGATGGCTACAACACAAACAAGGTCTTGCTTGGGGAAAAAAAATTCATTACAATGGTGATATCTCGTTATTGTTGTCACGTGGTATCGCAATCTAATTATAAATTGTCATGTTTACATAACGAACCGACTATGTTGACATGGCATTTAATTTTTAAAAAGAAATAGTTACATTTATTTATCAGAATTTTTTCGTTTTATTTGTAGGTATGCTATTGATTGGTGATATAATGTCAAGATAGTTGATTTGATGACGTAGGCACAGACAGACTAACAGTCCTTCGAAGACCCCAAAAAATCAGCAATGTACATTTAACTGTATAATATGGTCAAATTTTCAATTTTAAAAACTTGTTCCATGCCCATCTCTATACCACTATAAATACTTCTGCCCACAATACCCTTCCCCATCACAGCTCTTTTATCTTCCTAACAATGGCCGAGTCTGACCAAGTGAGTGAATAGTGATGTATATAAATTTACATGTGCATGTGTTTGCCACATAGGAATTAATGGTTGCTAGATGTTGGAAAATTTGAACTTGGTTTTTTTTTTGTATTTTTGCATTTATAAGATTTTGTGTTTGAATTTGAATCAACTTATAGATCATGTCCCAATAAAGTATCTAGTAGATTTAGAACATCATGTCAGCATGTTGATGTGATATTTTTAACCAATAAAAATTTAAAATTAGAGGCTAGTATGTGCTCGCATAAGTGAAGTACTTTTTCACTTTTCGAGTTTATCTCTGCAAATCAGAATACTGATGTAGTGCTTCCAACCAATAATGATTCAAAATTGAGGTCATTACGTACTTAGATAAGTGATATACTTTTTCGCTTTTCTGACTTTCCTTTAAAAATTATGGAATGTTTTCAAATTTCTACATTACTTTTTGTTGGGTACACTACTGATGCCATTGAGACTCAAAAAATAATTGCTCATTATATAATTGTTGTTCGAATTGGCTCGATTCACACAACAAATGTCACCATGTTTGCCTACAATTTAATTTAATTGAGAAGGCAAATTGTGCCAATTAATCTTTTTAAAAAATCTTTCCAAGCCAAGGATGACCAAATCTATGCTTAACCCCATTCATGCACTGTATATGTCTCCTTTTTTTTTATTTTTTTTTAAATATTGTATAAGTATATAGCCTTGGGAGGATGGTATGGTCATCCAGGTGAAGCTCTAAGAAGAGGCAAAGAAAGAACTCATATAGAGTGCTTTAAGCTATTGGAAGGTGAACTTGGAGACAAGCCCTATTTTGGGGATGAGAGTTTAGTTTGTGGATGTGGCACTTGTCTCATTCTCTACCTGGTTTTCAATACTTGAGCATTGTGGCAACTTCAGAATGGTGGAGGAGTGCCCTACACTTGTTGATTGGGCAAAGGACACACTTCAGAATGGTGGAGGAGTGCCCTACACTTGTTGATTGGGCAAAGGAAAGTGTGTCCAAGTCTTTACCTGATCTGGATAAGGTCTTCGGCTTCTTTATGGAGCTCAAAAAGAAGCATGAGGCCAAGTAGAGGTGCAAATTTGACTGAATCGGACCGGCCCAATTCAATATAGTCATGAACTTGAGTTTGAGCTCAGCTCGCGCAGGTGGTGAATTGGGTTGGGCCTAGCCCAAAAGTTGAATATCTTGCCAGCCTATTTCATGGGACCAGCCCACCCGATGAATGGACTAGAACCAGCCCGAATCAACCCGAATTATTATTATTATTGACTTTTTATTTTTGGATTTTTGCTTGTTGACACATGGCAGGGGTGCAAGCGGGTTGTATGAGCGAGCCTATTCAGGCCTGGACGGACTTGGCTTGCAAAACGGGCTGGGATAGTTTGGGTTGACTAAGTTTCGGGCTAAACTGGGCAGATCTGCTAAAACGGCAATGGGCTGGGACAGCTTGGGCTAGCTGAGTTTCGGATTAAAATGGGGTGAACTACTAAAACGATGACGGACTTTGAATTGAACACATGTCCGAACGGTTTAGTCCGTCCCATTCCGTGCTGGGCAAGCTACCCAGACCAGGCCTAGGCCCGCCAAGTAAAATGTTTAAGTTTTGCTTGGGAAGTCGTCGCGGATGTGTGCTGTGTCTGTTTTGGGCATTTTTGTTATTGTGGTTGTGGATGTTTTTGATGCAGTAATAAGAATTCCTATAGAGTATCACTTTTGTCGCTTTTCTAAATCACAGGTTGTCGTGTTATGTATTTTGGTTGTCCGTGAATCTCAATTTGTACGGACATCCGTGTAAAACTTTGAACTCCAATAAAAATGCAATTA
>BRYE01000023.1:28184154-28189154 GCA_030159115.1 Actinidia arguta var. hypoleuca
CAACGCTCCCAAGACTTGGTTTGAAGTAAGGAAATATTTTATTTTAGTTAGTCACTTTTTTAAACCTAATTGTATCGACATTTCTATTCTAATTTTATTTTTTTATAATATTATTTTTTTACTATTTTCTATTATATCCGAAAAAGTTTTTTTTTTCAATTGTCATATTCTTGAAATAATTACATTATTTCAACGGTGATATTTTTTAAAGGGCATATTTTTAAAATGGGCATATTATTTCAACAGTGTTATTTATTTATAAAGTATATTTTTACGAATATCATGTGATTATATTTTTATTTGACCTCATAAAATAAGGTCACATGACTCTTAATTGAATAATATATGGATGGAGGGATCAAGTGTAGGTAGTTGATTAATACAATTAGAACTAAAAATACAAAAATATATTTTAGTAAAAATTTAGGGTGCAAAATGTAATTTATCCAAATAATTTAACATGTGATATTTTTTACGACTTTAACAAAACTAAATGTGTAGGTTATTTTGGCTATTTTAACACGGACCATGTTGAAGATTTTGCTACCTATAGTAGCCAAACAATAATTTAGCCAACTTAATGTGAAGGCTACACAAATCATTAAGGTTGAATTTGGATCGTGATTTGAGGGAGGAATTTATCTGAAAAAAAGAAAAAGTTAAAGAAGATAACGAAGAGTACTTAAATTTGTTAATTTGGTTTCCCTTGGTAGATTCTAAATCAAATTCATGATCCAAACACAATTATTGGGTATGTTTGGGTCTTGGATTTATCAAGAGAAATGAAATGGGAGGGGAAATGTTTTTATTTCAGACTGTGTTTGGATCCAAGATTTGGTGAGGAATATGAAAAAGATAGAGGATTCAATGGTTCCGTCGAAACGGTTGGATCGCCTAGCTTTTCAATTTTTTTTTTTTTTTTTTCACTCTTCAAATCTTTGATCCAAATACAACCTTAGATACGTCGGAAAAGGAATTACTTAGAAATGTTCATTTTTGTGGTTTCGATTTGTCATATATATTTGGTTAAGAGTTCAGTCCATCGGCCCATGCGATGTGTGACTAAGGATCTGGGAATATTTCTAAAATCATCGAAAAAGGAGGTTGTAGCAAATGCATTGTCTTGAGCAGACCTCTATCTCCAAGAGTATTACGTTGTATGTGAAAGCAAAGGCGATGTCTCCAATTACTTGAGAAACAACCCATATTTTTTCTACTATTGTAGTTCTGTAAACTCCTTGAATGTCGCCCTTAATCTTCCCATCCCCTGCAATTAAAATTCCAATAAGCTAAACACTCAAGCAACCAACGAATACATGCTTGGATAGATCAAAGCTTGCTCTATGCTTCTTTGGAATTGTTTTCTTCTTCTTTGTTTCGTATTAATTTCGTTTTTGTGTGAAAATAGTTCTTGATAATACGAAAACATCTTCTTCTTTTTTTTTTTCTTCTGGAAAGTGAGTTGTTTTATATTTTCTCAAAAACAGTTTCTAGAAACAATTCACTTCCTGTATTTTCCATAATAACAGGAGACTGAAAACGAAAGTGATATCAAGCATCTTGATGAAACTTATCAACAATGGACAAAGCATTATGCCAACGTTATGCTTGTTTGCCCGTGTTTTATCGTACAGCCTACAAGTACTTCAAAATTAATAAAATCAAGATCTCCGATATGGGAATCTAAGTGTGATAAATAAGATAGTAAGATACGCTAAGTAGGATCTCCGACACGTATCCCAGCGTGCCCCAAAAAAGAGCACAAGAGACTTGTAACAACAGAACTGAACGACAGAAAAATTGTGAGGGTGCAGACCTCATATCATACTGATGGCTGCTGTTATTGTGTAAGCAATCCCATAACCATAAAAAACTTTCTTGAACAGAAGCTCCACACACCCACTTGCTCTTTTCTCCTGAAATACTTTTGGATCTATCAATATGGATGGACTCGTTGTGAAGAAAAAATAACACGATCAATTAACTTTCTACTTTTTTTTCCTTCACCAAATGTTTAATCTAAATAACTCCGTTCCCTTTATACATTTAGGAACATACCTGTTCTTTTGACTGGTCCATAAGACTGTAATGCAGAAGACGAAGACGATGACGATGATGATGATGCAATATCAGAAATCAATGGAATGGCCTGATCATCCTCTTCACCCACCGTGGCTGTTCCAAACTCAGTCCGGAGATTGGAATTGCACTATGTTTGTTGTATAACTGGCTCATTGGGAGTTGATAACATGTGTGGGGAGTTAGTAATTACTAGTCAGACCATAGGAGGAAAGCCCCCATCTGTCATTCAAAGATTCAAACACTTGACCAGTGTAATTGCAGATTATATCGACTTTAATTCTACACATTTGTCACAAAAGAACTTGAGAGAATTGCTTCTGTACCGTGTCGAAGTTCCCGAAATGAAAAATGGCCGGGCTACACTTGTGGCGATATGCAAACAGGGCCGCGCCAGGGATAGCCTGAGTCTTTGAAAAATGTTCAAAAATTTTTTTTTAATGTTAAAATGTTCCCCCAAAAAAATTTAATGTTATATATATGTTTTAAAAAAAATTAAATTCATAAAAAAAATATATAGTACATATGACACAATTAATAAAGATATCTAAAACCGTCACTTTATGCAAAGAAGCACCGCCATAGGCGGTGGAGTAGGGGCCGCCGCAATTGGGATCTCCAGCGAACCCGCCACTGTCCCGCCTCTGTCACAGTTGATTTCGGTACGGATATCCAGATCTCGAGGTCCTTCCGACACGTCACAAGGGTCAAGGGGTATGTTTTCAACGAACCTTGCCCAGGTTGGTAAACTTTTGGTTTATTACACCAACACCCTCTGAATACTTATCAATAACACTTTTACACCCTATGTACTAAAATAGTGTTCTTCGTTACTTTAAAAAACCTTGCAACAACTCAGTCCGTCTTTAGTGGACCTAACAGAACTAGATGATGTCAGTAACTATTCCACCCCAAATACCCAATTTATCCTCAATATATTCATATTCTCTTCCCTTAACGACCACCACCTCAACTACCATTGAAAAAAATCAGAGCCGACTCATGGCATAAGCCGATGAAGTCGCCGCTTCTGACCCCCCGAAAATGTGAAAAGATAAAGGGCCTCAATACATGTAAGACTCTTATACAAGTATATATATATATTAGGCTCAAATAATTTTTAATTTTAATCCATTAAAAAAAATATGCCTAATTTGAGTTTTTAGGGGGTCCATAACATGCGGTGGCAAAATTAAAAATACTACTAACTTCGAAATCTATTTTTGAAAATTTATTCTTAAAATATTTGCCATAGATTATTGGAATTTGGGACCCAAAAAGAAAAAAAAATGGCAATATCAAAATCAGAGCCAACAACTAGAGTCTTTTTCAAATAAAAAAATGAAAACAACCACTTGAATTTTTATCGATGGTGAACATGGCGAACGCCCAAAGTTCGAAAGTTAATTTTTGAGACTCCTCTTATCTCTTTTACCATTTTCAGGGGACCAGGTATTCATCTATCAAGTAAGTTTTTATTATTTTATCACCTAATTACCTAAATCAAATTGGTAAAAAAATTAGGAATTTTTATTTTTATAATTATTTTTTATGGTGATTGATGATGAATATAGTAATGCGGGTTTTGATTGCATCAATACATGGGTTTTCAATTTGAGTCGTGAGCCTATGATTGCTGATTACGGTATTTTATAATGTATGTAGTTATTTTTTTTATTTTGCTTATGGGAAAGTGAGTTTTTATATTCCTTGATTAGAGTTTTTTTTTTTAATAATGACTTGCAAATTGTAAATTGCTCACATGGGCCACAGTATGTCTTGTAGAAAATATCTTTGGTGTCAAAAAAAAAAAAGAAATAAAAAATAATTAAATCTTAAATAGGAGATATCGATAAGTTTTTTTGTTCCATGAATCAAATAGAGAGTTCAGGATCTTCTGTTGTAGTTGAATATGTTAAGAATCAGGATTGTGGAGATTTACTAGATAATAAAGCCGAAGAGTTAGCGGATGAGGAAGTAATACATGATTTGAATGAAAATAGTAATGAGAATAGGAGTGATGAAAATCGCAATGATGTCAATGAAGAAAGTGGCCCTTTAGATATTCATGATCCAAGTAATTAGGATAAGGTTGATAAAAAATTTAGAGACTTGTTAGTTGAGAAAGGGTTTCTGAAAATAGGTGAAGATGTTGTATTTTTCAAAGATGATTATAATAGGCATTTTTTCTCCGCACATTACACTTGACATTATGCAAAATATATGGAGGGTCTCCTTAAATAAGTTCGTTTCAGGCTTCCAAGAGTAATGAGTCTCTACTGAAAAAAAACCCCACTATTTTACCTGAATCCCACCCCAAACCACCAACCCTAGAGAATATTATATTTTTTATTAGTGGGGAGTGAAAAATAACTCGCAATACGTGAGAGGTATTGGAGCACTCCTAAAAAAATGAGGCTCAAGTAAGAAGGTGGTTGGAGCATAATTTTATAAATTGACTCCATGCTCTAATGCAAAAATAGAGATAAAAAGGCCATTGGAGAGGCTTTAAGGTTAGGGTTAGGGAAATGTGAGTCTGTTATGGGTTTGGATTTTCACTTGGCACCACGTATCATGTTCAATTACCAATTACTTATTTTTTTTTTTTAAAAAAGATGATAATATTTGCCTTTTTTTATCAAATGCATTTAATCTTTTATTTTTATTATGTAAGGAACATAAAATGACCCAAAAAAATAGTGTTTGCGACACATTTCACACTTTTGAATTCATGTTCACGTATTTATATACATTTTTTATATTTTTCAATACAACTTTGTTTCCTTAACCACCACCCAATGGGTGTTGGTTAACATTTTTCATTATGGATTATTTTTATAATAAAATTCTGAATACTTTTACTAATTTTTAAAATTATGTCTCTTCATGCCTTTACACTTTTATCGTCTTCTCATCAATGG
>BRYE01000023.1:28216654-28221654 GCA_030159115.1 Actinidia arguta var. hypoleuca
GAGAAGAAATAAATGATATTGTTTTGAGAAAAAAATAATTTCATATGAAATTTCAGCCATTGAATTAACTCAAATGGATTTCAACCGTAAATAATAGAAAATAATTTTGAGATTCAAAAATAAATGTGTCTTATATTATAGATACATACTCCATTTGTTGTTTAGCTACAGCTTGTTAAAACCAAATCTAAAAGCTAGCTAGTTTTGGGAATAAGAATTGTTGAGATAAAAATTTGGTGAGAACATCCAACAGTTATAATTATTTAATAATTGATTTGGGCACATGTGCAAGGAAGCAAATATTATTGGCTAAGGTGAAACCGCTCAAAATTCCTCTGGTGTGACAATCAAACCTTTAAAAAAAAGACAAAACTTAAAATGTAGAATGTTCTAGACCAAGGCACAATTGAACTTAACTTCTTTTTTTTTCTAGAGGTAGAAGAGCGGTTTTTATAGGTAAAGAATCTCTCAACGAAAAGAGGAGATCGTGGCGCAATTATATAATAACTATGGGAGAAGATCGTTGAATAATTAGCGGCGATCGTGGCCAAAAAGTGGCTAGCTGGAGGTCGTGTGTATCGTGGTATTGAGGATCTGACCACATGAATAAATGGATAACTGTATTGGTGAGGTGAATTATAGGGTGTCGATCACATGCGAAGTAGGGCGATATGGTCATCTCGGGATGAGTTATTTTTCTCTTTGGAAATATCTATTTGAGTAGGTGTAAATCTATCACTTATCAAGAACATTCATCATTTTCTTATCTTATTTAATATTTAACAAAATTAATTATTAAAAATTTAAAAGATTGTTCAAATGTTTACTCAAAGAATTAGTTAATTTTTTTAAATAATTAAAAAACAAGTTTTTTAAACCATCAACCAACGAAATTTTTTTGTATATCATATATATTATTATAGTTTACTGCGAATCATTCTCTTTGAATCAAAACACATGTAAAGCTATTTTTTATTTACAAAAGTGACGTGATCATAGTATCATTCTGGCGGTATTTTCTATGCAAGTTTTTGTGTATAAATAGAACTTTCCCTTTTTAGGACCTCAACTTTGTTCTTGCTTCACGCATGTATTTCTTTTATCCTTAGTTTTCTGTGCATAAAATGGACTTATCAGGAACCCCTCTCTCTCTCTAGTTTCTGTACATAAAATGGACTTATCAGGAAGGAAAAGGATAAAGTCACTGAAAATTATTATTGATGGCATCAAAATAACGTCGTTTTGATAAAAAAAAATTAAAACGACATCATTTTAATTTTTTAAATAAATGCGACTTTTAATTAAATGTCGTCGTTTTAATTTTTTTGCACTAAAACGACGTTATTTTAGTGTCATCGATAACATTTTCAGTCATTGTAACCTTTTCTTGTCAGAAACACCTCTCTCTCTCTCTCTCTTTTCTTGCTTTTAGGCTTTTGTCATATCATATGGTTGGTCAAGGAACTATTAGTGCCTTTTTTCTTATTTGGTTAGGCAAGTGTCCTAGGGAGATTATCTTTTGATTAAGTGTAATTAAGGTTTGAATCCACTCATTTGTGCTTACTTGCTTTTTTTCTTATTTGGTTAGGCAAGTGACTAAGGAGATTATCTTTTGATTAAGTGTAATTAAGGTTTGACTCCACTCATTTGTGCTTACAAGTAAATGTAGCCTTCAAGGCAAACCCATCCAAACCAAATAACGAATAGTAGCTCCTAAAACAACTTTTTTAATTTCCAAAAATGCAATTATTGCCCTCTAACACCGTGTTTGGATTGACAAGGGACGTGAAGTGAATGGTCAAATATCTTTACGTTGTATTTGAATCGATAATTTAGTAAGAGAAAAAGTAAAAATAGTTAAAAGATCTAATTATTTGAACCGTTATTAGATTCTCTAACTTTGTCAAAAAACAAAAAAAATTATAAAATTTTTAATCCAAACACAATTTTAACGTTTGGACTTTTACACGATATGAACGAGTTCGGATCTTCTATAGTGATTTTTGGTAAAGTATTCCTAAATAGTGATAAAAATACGTCATTTTGATCATATATTATTAAAACGATATCGATTTATCACACTGCAAGAATATTTTATAAAAAATCACTGTATAGGATCCTAACTTGACGTTGACACGACTTGTATGTATGTGGTACATTTTGCCATATATGTTACAATTTTTTTAACACTGTCGCAGCTGTTTGCCACGTGGATAAAAATGTGTCCCAAGACATTTTCTTCCATGCCCTTTTGAAAGGCTGACACGTGTACAAGAGGAAAGATCCCATATAATTGCTCCTTCGGTGTCCGCTTTTGTTTCTATAAAAGATAGTTCTAACTTTCAAGTCCATGAATGAGGTTGAGTGAAGTCATACAAATCATGTAACCAAACATGTCACATGGGCGTGACGTGACACACACGGATTACATAATTGGGGGTACCCTTGTTGGTGTTTAGACAAATTTTACCTTACATATGGTGTGAACGTGGCTCTTCTGTTCGTGTATTGTTCAATTGAGATATGGACGTTGTCTTATAAAAAGAGATTAAGAGGTCCTTAATTGAATATAAAGTAAACAGAAAGTCATCGTTACACTTGGCTTAAAGTGTAAGAATTGACAAATATAGTTACTAGGGAATGGGTACAGAGTGAAATGTAGTTGAAAATACATGGTGCGAAGTGTAATTTATCATAATAGAGTCAAATAATGACATATTTATTTATAGTTTTTTTACTTATTATTTTGCACCCAAAAATTAGAATCATGTATTTGTAAGTGCTTTGGTAGATGGGACACTCAACAGTTCTTGAATTTGAATAAAAAAAGTTATTCAAATTTAAAATAGGTGGTTTGAATTCACTTAAGTGAGTAAAGTTTGAATTCGAACATCTTTTATTGATCCAAATTTGAGATTGCCAATTGGAGTGGTGGTGGTGGTGGTGGTGGTGGAGGTGGTGTGATGTGGCGGTAATGATGGTGTTATATTTGTGTACGCTAATGTTTATGCACGCACATTTATAAATTCAGTCAGAATTAAGCAATTACCTTACTATTTAAAATTTTTAACCTACATTTTAATAAGATACTTAAACTATTAATTGATGCAATCTATTGTTATCAAAATAACTTAATTCAATTTGGCTTAATATATTCAGTTTTAAACAATGAATTGAGCTATCAAACAAACCTTAGTTAGGTAAAAGCTTTCCAATCTTGCAATTTTCTCAAATTAAAACTTCAAAATAGAGTTTTGGAGATGAGTTGGAGTTGCTTTAAGGTCCACTAGTAGTTCAAGTATGACTTATAATCTAAAGTTTCCAAATTTGTAGTTTTTCATAACATTAATAGCTAAACTGCTTGTGCGATTCCATTTTCATCATGCATGATTTCGTATAGATAAAATAGAACCTCGACTGCTTCTAATGTTCGGAAATAAAAAACATAATGATATTATAAACTTCGCAACATAAAAATTTGGAAAAAGAATTAAACAAAGGAGAGAATACAATACCCAAAATTAGGTTAACTTATAATTTTTTTGGGAAAGTAATTTTTACACTTTTTTTTTTTTATCTAATTGCACTCATTTTCTGGAATATTTTCACTATATAGAAGAATATTTAGATAAATTCACCATAACTGAAGAAAATGGGTGGCATCCAGTTTGGGCTTTTATTTTGTTTTTTTACTTTCTTGATTTTTGATTTGTTTTTGGTGAGTCTTTTTTTGCCGTTTGTTCAAAATTTAATATTTTTTCAATTTATCTTGACGAGAAAAGTCAAAAGATATAAAAAAGCTAATCCAATTTTAAAAAAATTCATTAAAGACAAAAAAAATAATTTATAAATGTTTTTTTCCCTTTTTAGTGAACTTTTATTCAAATTATATGAATTTTTTTATATTTTTTGACTCATTAAAAGGAATAAAAAAATTATAAAATTTCGACGACGAAAAAATCACTAAAGATAATAAAATTTAAAAACTAAGATAGCAAAAAAAAAATTAAAAAATTTATCCAAACTGGGCCAAAATCACCCTAAAAGTTTTAAACTTTTTGGGTTAAGAGAAAAAGTCTTAAAGTTTTGAAGGCATTTGGTTCAGAGTCAATTTCGGCACAACAGGAAAAGTTACTGGATTTAAGTTGTAAAATTTAAAGTGCTGGTTGGTTTAACAGACGATTTATAGCTCGGTTATGTCTAGCTTTTATCGAGCTATTTCAGTCGTTTCGTTTTTTGAATTTTTTATAGTGAATTTTATTTATTATTTGATTAAATTTTTATATTTTTTATATTTTTTTTTCAAAGACGAGAAGAATCTGAATTTTTTTAAAAAAAATCCATTTAAGAAAAAAATATTAACTTATTTATCGAGTAAAAATATTTTTTTTAAAAATTTAATTTTTTTTATATTTTCATATTTATTTCAAAAAGAGTATAAAATTTTAATTGAATAATAAAAAATAGTTATCTAAAAAAGTAAAAAAATCGGAAAGCAAAACAACAAAAATAACTCAAAAAAATCTAGTACAAACAGGGGGAAAAAACTGTTAAATGAAATGGTTTTGGAAAGATAAAAAGGGAGATGATATGAGGTAACCATAGTTAGGCAACCATGGTTAAGGATCATGGGTTAAGTTCGAAGGCTTGATAGTTCAACCATGGGGGTCAGTCAGGGACTGTATATAAATATGTGAATTGGGTTTGGAGATGGAGGGGCCATTTTCTTCAATATCATCTCTCCAATACTCCAAATCCACAACCTTCTTCTTGATTTCCCTAAATTACTCCCATCTCTCAAATCTCATACAGTTTCACCCCAATTCTCTCTTCAATCAATCTCAACAAGCTTTCAACTTCACATCTGTAAGTCTCTCTCTCTCTCTCTCTCTCTCTCTCTCTCTCATAGACTCTTAGTGGTGCAGTTTTTGTGTTTATTCTGTCCCAAAAGAACGTGATCTGGATTAGATCTCAATTTTCAGTCGCCTTTTGAATTTTTG
>BRYE01000023.1:28271654-28274154 GCA_030159115.1 Actinidia arguta var. hypoleuca
TCTCTCCCCCCTTTTCAGTTTTCTGTTTTTTTTTTTTATATTTTTTTAATTTTTTTTTTATTAGTTTTTTTTTTTTTATCTTTTTAAACTAAATCTCTCTCTCTCTCTCTCTCTCTCTCGCTCCCCCTCTCCCTTTTCGGTTTTCTGTATTTTTTTTTTAGCTTTGTGTATTTTTTTTTATAGTCTTTTTAGTTTTTTTTTCATTAGATTGTTAGGGGGCCGGGAGAAAAATTTTCATCTTTATTAAGGACGTATGATCTCTGAAGGCTCAAACCTTTGCGCCTCTGAAGTTCCCTTCCCTTTTCCTTCCCCCCTCCCCCCACCTACACAAATATTTTTTTTTTCAAATTTTTTTGTAGTTTAATTATTTTGTTTTATAAGTTTTTCTTTATGAAATTATTTTTTTTGGAATCTTTTTATTTTTAGTAATTTTTTAAAAAATTTATCGGGTCCTTTTTTGCTATAGGAGTTAGAAAATATAAAAAAATATTGATTTAATATATATATTTTTTATAAATGACAAAAAAAATAAAAATAAAAGTAACTAAAAAAATCTTTAAAAAAAGAGAGTTCAAATTGGGTTTTAGACCTATTTAGAGTAAGAAAAAAATTAAAATAATTTTCACTTTTAATTTAAATGGTGGAGGAGATTCTGACATGTATCAAAAATTGCTAAAAAAATAAACAAAATCAATAAAAAAAAAAAAAAAAAACTACATAAAAATAATAAAAAAATATTGAAAACAATAATAAAAATAAATGTTTATCTAAAAATAAAAATAAAGCTGATAAAGAAAAAAATAAATTTTATAAAAAAAAAACTGATAAAAAAATTAAAAAGAATTAAACAAAATTAAAAAATAAATAAAAAGGAAGGGGGTTGCTGGGGAAAGAATAAAGGGAGGGTGGGGGGTAGAATGGTAATTTGCTGGGGGACAAGGGGGGGGGGGGGGGGGGCGCAGTATCGGGGAGGTGCGGAAAGAAATTTTCTTAATGTTTCTATGATTGAGTTTTTGGCTGTCGTGGAAGTTTTTGGATGGATTATCCGAAAAGATTCTCACAAGTTTGATTGGTACCCTACAACTTAACTTTTTCTAGTTTTCAATGCTTTTTGCAGGACGAAGCATAGCCACCTGCAGTACCACCTGTTGTTTGCCAATTATTTTGAATCAATAATTTGGTTAGAGAAAAAAAAATATAAATAAAAAAATAAATAATTTAATTGTTCTGAATTATTAAATTATCTAATTTTTTTATTTTTATTTTATTTTTTTTCTCACTAAATCCTAAATGCAGATAAAGCCTTAGATGACGCATAGAAGAGAACTCGGCATTTAAAACGTGGTATAGGCAAAATTTAGAAAAAAGTGATATAGACAAAATATGGGGGACTTTTTTTTAAAATTTAATCCATAGTTATAACTTTTTTATTAATAAGAGGAATTAAAAAGTAAAAAAATATACATATTTTTATTTATTAAAATTAGATAAAAAAAGTAAAAGTAAAAAAACATGATTACAAACTAAATTTTTGTCTTAAACATAAAAAGAAGGTTAATTTCTCTTTTACCCCTTCGAGTTTAATTCGAGTTTCACTTTAGTCATTATAATTTTGACTTTCAAATATGAATAAATGGACCCGTTAAGTTTTGAAACAAGTTCAACCGTAAGAAGATGTTGTGATCGGAAAAAAAAACATAGAAAAACAAAAATGCCCGGATATAATCGTGGAAGGTTGTTGAATAAATCCAATTCAGTTTTGTCGATTGTCCCAATTTTTCAAGGATCCAGAGAGAGAAGACAGCAACGGCAATTAGTTCCTAGCGTGCAGGCTACTCGTGCGTCCATTTACCTAGGGTGTACTGAGAAATGAAGGTGTACATAAACTAAAATGGTCTGTTTGCAATTACAATCTACTGTTTACTAATGCCACTCGCACACTATTAATTTTTTAAGTTAAAAGGGGTCATTCTATTTATACCCAAAAAACTTCTATCTAGCCCAGTTTTTGTTTGGGATAAATTTCACCGACCTTTTTTGAGGTTTCTGACGAATATAACTGTAATTTTTGAAATAGCACCGACCTCTATTATTTTTCAAATTATTATTAAAATTCTTCTTTTGTACTACTTTTTTGAAAAAATTCACAAGATTGCCCCTATTTTTTAAAGGCTTTTATATTTTTTTATCTTTTGAAAAAAAAATACGTATTGATAAAAAAATTAAAAAATAAGATAATTTATAAATAAATAGTGTTTTAAGAAGAAAAAAAAAGAAGAGAATGCTTCTTCTTTTTAATATGTGTATTGAGAAAACAAATTTAGAAGCTCAAATTTAAGGGCAGATTTATCATTTTTGGCAAACAAAATTAGCACCAAAGAGGAGAATTTTGATAATAGTTTCAAGAATAAAGGATGCCGGTGCTATTTTAAAACTATAAAAAGATAGATGTAATTATGATAAACCTCAGGGAAGATAATGAGATTTATCCAAACAAAAA
>BRYE01000023.1:28311654-28314154 GCA_030159115.1 Actinidia arguta var. hypoleuca
TTTTTTTAATTAAATACAAAATTTAAATTCTCTTATTTGTTTTTTTAATTGATTTGATAAGGGCTTTAAAAGGTGGGTAGCACTGTACGAAGTTATTTTTGTGCAATTTGGACGAAAATCAGTTAGTTCGTTAACTCTAGATAGACGAAGATTAACTGATATTTTAAATTGTTATATAATTAAAAACTACATAGTTCAATTTATTGCAATTAAAAATATGTGATTTAATTGTTCCCATTGTCAAAAACTGATTTTTTTTTTTACATAATCCTCCCTAAATTTTTTTAGCTACAATATTATGGTTTTTGAGTTTTTATTTTTTTTACCATTTTATAAAATTCTTATAGTTTTTAGAGGAAATGAATATGAAAATTTTAAAATTTTGTTCAGATTTAGAAACAACTACACTAAAGACAACAAAAATTAGCTAATCTATTAATTAAAAATGAATTTTATTTGTCTTTCAGTTTTTTCCCCCAAATTTTGTGATATTTTTAAAATTTTCAGAGATATTCCTTTCGTCATTTGATACTTTTCATGAGCTCAAACTCCAATCCTCTCCTTTGTAACTAAGGAGTACAACCACTTGAAAAGTTTTCATGTGGTTAGTGAAAGGTGAATTGTGATACATTCTAGCTAGGTTAGCATTGGGTATGAAATGATCAACTGGACGGTTGAATCCAACTGCCTAGCCTAGAAAAATTCCCTTCCTACCCTTTTTTGCCGTCTTTTTATTGAGGGGCCGAGTTTTTAAGTTGGTGGGAATCGTGGGACTATTAGTTCTGTCATATTTAGGGGGTTTGTTGCAATTTTTGAAAGAAAAAGTTAATAGTATAAACTATAAAAGAGTTTGATACAATAGTTTTTTTTACTTATGGATTAAATAAAATTAAATATTGAAAAAATTGATTATTCATAAATTCTATTTTGACATTGTAGAAAACAATTGCAACTCGGTTTTTAAATACTTACTACTACTAATATTTTTGTTAGGTATAATTTCAACTTGAATATTTTTTAATTGTAGGGGGCAAACTGTACAATGACATAATATGACCTTGCTAGGGTAGGGGGTTTCGATGAGTTATCGCTCTGAACTAAATTCGATGGCCCTCTGTACCGGAACTCGGTTTAGGCACTATTGAACATCAGCATTGTTCAAACTATAGCCATCGTTATCTCTGAGCTATCGCTATTCAGCAAGCCCGGAATAATAACCGCGCTAGAACTTGGACAAGGGGCAACGCCCTGCGACAATTCCTAGGGATGTCAGGTGTCACACCCCGCAACCCGAACTATGTGGATTATGGGCACGTGATGGCCGGTGGCTGACCCACCAAGGCCTACTTACCTTCATACGATTGATCACATGTGCATACTCATTTAAACTAATACAATTTTCTCTTGCGCGAAAACGTCATACTATATAAAAATATAAAGGTGTGACGTGCACACAAATATATAGAGTTGTGCTTAAATTCTTAAACTGTTTACTTACATATTGAGGCCAACTTTAATTACATCATCTAGAGCCTAGCCCATAATCAAAGTTACATAATAAGGCTCGCAGGCCACAAAACTATATTCTACTTGCTAACTTCGTCTATAAAAATACCATGGATCATTTCTTAGCATACATAGCGTAATAAGTGTAAAACATGTGATTGAGATTTTATAAACTTGAAGCTCACGTAAACATGGCATAACATATCCGAAAAATATACCGTGAGCATTCAACATATCATGGCTTCATGAAATCATGAACATATTATAGGGTGTAACGACTCTGCTAATAATACTTGGATCATGTGTATTAACCATATAGGTTATAGGTGACTCTTTAGTCCTGAGATATGTCGATTGTAGAGTGGACTTATTTCACGTCCCTCACTCTACTATTAGGATTGTCGGGCTTGGTTAAGGTCCCACCATGAGAGGACCCTAAGTATCACCATGCATACATACTTTAAACATACTTTGCTTTTCACATAAATTCATGCTAAGTATCAAAATCACTTTAAATCATTCATCCATGGGTTTTCAATACATAGCGTATCAACATTTGCATATATTTAGAAGACATGTTGTTCATATCATAACATATTCATTTAATGCATTAAAATATGAAAAGCATTTGAATATGCATAATACGTATTCAAAATATTTTAAAAATATATAATTTTGTTCATGGCATCATGTTACTTACCTAAGTTTCATTGGATAGGTGCTACGTCGTGTGTCCCTACATGTAAAGGATAGAAAAATCAATAGCTAGGTATAGTAATACGGCATTAATTGACTTAAAGTAATACTATTCTCCGTTTACCTTGGACACTTTTGTTCTAAGTCAAAAACATTTAAACGCAGACCTAAGTCCTCTATTAGGTAGTTGAAGGGCTTAACATACTATGGCTATGATTATAGTATTTTAAAATAAAAGAGTCCATAGCTCTCTGAAATTGGTCTTGGCGTTCGAACTCTGGTTTTGGCGTTCGAACGC
>BRYE01000023.1:28419154-28421654 GCA_030159115.1 Actinidia arguta var. hypoleuca
AAATTAGACTTCATTTTGGGTGCGGTAGGTTATTGGTCCATTTCCAAAATGGTCTAACACCGCGTTATGCCCTCTTAAGGGTCGGTCCAAAACACTTGGCGTGTTATTAGTGCCCTAAACCTGAAATCTAGGTCAAATCAAGGTGCCCAACACGTTTGGTAACCCACCTACAAGCCCCTTTTAAATGGATATGTTTTTAACAACTTTTGGAAGTAAAATCAGTGCAATGAATGACAAAAGCAACAACTTATCTTCCCGCCACTTAGGGTTCTTAAGCTCATTATGAATTTCTTATGGATGATCTTTAACTATTTATCTCATAATTTTTTTATGAAATGAAAAAAATCATATGGATAGACGTACACATGATTTTATTGCATTTAACTTATTAAAAATTAAATAAGAAATATGATTTTAAAATTTAATTATTTATTTTTTATATAAATATAATAAAATCATGTAACTACGTACAATCATTGGATATATCTCTTTTTTCCATGAATAAATTATGCAGATTCAAAAAAGAAAAAGAAAAATATCCAAAAAAGAAATTTGTCCACCAAATTTATTCTGGTCGTGGCTCGGATATTTTTCAATATATATAACTATAGTGACCATATTTTTTTTAATCGTATTTAGATATCATCTATTGTAGTGTCACGCGTGATACTGTTAGTAATATGCATTATTTTAACACAAAATTCAGACTGCAAATGCAAAAAGTAAAGAAAAATAAAAATAAATTCAAAATTTACACGGTTCATCCTATATACATAGGTCACGTCCACAGTCGTTGCAGTTGATGTACCATTTCTATAAAATAAATGAGCCATATAAAATGTAGATCACTATAGCCTCACCTTGTAACAACCATATCATTTATCCATATTATATGATCTTAGCTTAGTTTATTTAATTACAGCATTGAGTTCACTTAACGTCATGGGTGACTCTATTTCGCAGAAAATGTTGAATAATCTATACTTTGGCACGTAATTAAAATAATAAGAGCGATTATCTTTTCTAACATATGCTGTTATATCTCATTTTAAGAACATAAACATGACATTCTCATTATAAGATAATTGTGTTTTCGGTAGTGACAATGATGCTCTCTTGTTGATTAGATCTCCATTACATAATCGATGTTCTGTACATTAATTAACTTATTAAGGTTTAGAATAAATTGCAAAAATGATCTTTGTAGTTTTATCCATTTTTTATTTTGGTTCTTGTATTTTTAAATCCAACAATTTTAACTTGGTAGTTTGATTTTCTAATCAAATCAGTCTAATTGGTAATAGAGGTTAGATTTTTGGTAACAGAAGTTAGGTTTTCAAATGGATTTTCACAATTGCGTGACATATACCATTATTTGAGGGACAAACTCGACATTTTCCTCATATTCCTACCTAATTCCCACTATAAATTTCTATTCAAATGATGTCGTATGTCGATTAAAAACTAAGACAAGGGTATTCTTGGCATAGTAAAAAGTGTTATGCTAGGTTTGGGATAAGTGACACCTCTAGGTGAATTACTTTTGTCTTAGTGAAGTTTTTTCATCTTTTAATCATTTTTTTTCTCGATTCGTACAGAAATCGGACAATTATATTTTTTTTAGAAAAAGACGCCAAATATACAAATTAATCCTAAAGGATTTTGCATAATAATCTATTCAAAAGGATTGTTCTCAAAAATCCATTTGGATTAATTTAGATTTTATGATTTCTGGCATATTTGAATAGATTATTATTTTGAAAATTCTTTTTGGAATAACTTTGATTTTTTTTTTTAATTATTTTTAATTTTCTAATCCTCCTACGAGAGACAAACGGAAAAAGTAAAAAAAAAACTTAAAGATCAAAAAAATAGCATTAGAGGTGGGGATTGCTGGTTAATTTGATTGCTCATAGTTTTAGCATACGTAACAAAGTCAAATTTATTGATACATGTAATGCAAAATATTGATGCTATTGTTATAAGCATTACACACCCACTTGTTCATGAAATGACTCAATATCAACTTAGGAAATTATTGAAGTTCCTAGTGGACTTGGGGGACAAATTAATGTACCACACACAATTTGATGGAGGAGTTTTAGATTACAAAGATTAGTGTGGATTCGAGCAGCTCGAGTCCTCTCAGGATAGTTTAGCTAGTAAAGATCTTGATATTGTATTCAAAAGATTCCTATTTTGAGTCATCTTAAGGTTACAGGAGGTTTTCCCAGTCGTTAATTTCAGAATTCTCATATTAGTCACTCTTAGATCCAATTGAGTTAAGCGAGGATACTGAGCTATTAAAAAAAATAAAGATTAATGGTGATTCGAGCAGTTTCGCTTAGAAAAGAGATGCAAAAAGGAAGTCAGTCAATTTATCTTTTTCGATCAATATATAATTCTTCTAAACTAATCGGTATTAGGTAAAAAGTTTGGCATTAAATATGGGTTTTCGTCTCTGATTGGTACCTAAAAAACAATTGGTTTATCCCTAACC
>BRYE01000023.1:28446654-28449154 GCA_030159115.1 Actinidia arguta var. hypoleuca
TATTTTGACTTTTCTGTAATGCCGTGCTTTGACCCAGATACCCTTCTCTTCTAGGTTGCCTTTGTAACGGTCAACTAATCTCACCCGCCATTTATATATATATCACCTTCTCATTACTTATCTCCCAAGTATCAAACCCCATATAAAGCCATCACAAACCTTTTTGATCTCACACCAAAACCTCAGTAACGACCATAAAAAAAGGGACGAAAAGGCGGTCAGAGTGAAATTACCTTTTGGCCCTTCATGTCTCGGGAACCGACAAAGATAGTGTTCATCAACACGGAGTACGTGGAGACGGATGCCAAGAGCTTCAAGTCTGTCGTCCAGAAGCTGACCGGCAAGGATGCGAAGGTGGGGATCGAGTCGGGGGATCGTGCTGGCCGATCGAGGACCGAGATGGGGGATGGGAATGGGAGTGTTTTGAAAAGAGGTGTGTCGTTTAAGGATTTTGATAGGTTGCTTAGGGAGCTGCCGAATTTGGAGGAGCTTTATAGGCTTTGTGGGGATGGTCTTTGATCCTCTTCCATATATATGGCGTTGCTTCATCCTATGAATTCATTGATTCTTTATTTATATTACACTGAAATTTCATAATTTCAGTTATACGAGTTATATACTATGTATATATGAGAATTTGATTGTTCAGTTCTTTTCTATTTGAATCTCTCTCTCTCTCTCTCTCTCTCTCTCCAATGACAATCATATATATGTTGAGATGTATTATATTCTGAAGTTCTCTCAAATTTAGTTTTTCAGAAACTTTGCAGAACTTAACTCATTGTTTTCATATTTTCAATTTTTAGCAATTTTTTTTTAATAATTAAAATAATTTTTATGTTCATTTTTTTTTTTTCGAAATTTAGTTCTTCCCACCACCACCCCAAAAAAAATAATCTGAAAGTTATAAACATGTTGCGAATACCCTTTAGCCAAAAAAATGTCCTATGTTTTCCAAAAAATAAAATAAAAATAAAGGGTAAATGTCATTGACCTCCCTTGATGTTTTTGACAAATACAGCCACCTCTATGTAGTTTTAAAAATATCACTGACCTTTCTTACTTTGAAACTAATGTCAATATTCTCTCATTGGAACTAATTTTTGTGCAAAAATGACAAACTTGCCATTTAATTTAGGGATTCCAATCTCAATTCACACATTAAAATAAATATTCTCTTCTTTAAAAAAATACTTGATAACAAATTTTATTTTTTAAGTATGTTTAGATTTTGAGCACTTAAAAAGTAAAAAAATTAGATCAATTCTTTTTTTTTTTAAAAATTATTGATAACAAAATTTTATTTATTTTAATGAATGTATTGAGAATTTTTTTTTAAAAGCCTTAAATTAAAGGAAAAATCTATCATTTTTGCATAAAAATTAGCTCTAGATAAGAATCTTGACATTAGTTTCAAAAGTAAGGGAGGTCAATGATATTTCTGAAATTATAAGGGAAGTGGTTATATTTTTCAAAAACCTCAAGTTTGGTCAGTGAAATTTACTCATAAATAAATAAATAAACAAAAGCTAAGTTAAGCATGATTGCATGATTATATATATATTTTTGTTAATCTACAAATCCAGAATTTTGAAGGAAAGGAGTGAATGTCAAATTCCCACCATTATTTTTGGACAAGTTCATTTGCACCCACCAAAGCCAAAGGAGGGGGACAAGTGTATGGTCTCTCTCTCTCTCTCTCTCTCTCTCTCTCTCTCTCTCTCTCTCTCTCCTTCGTATGAAGTAAGCATTTTAGCCCGATGCAAATTACTCATATTATATATCACATTGAGAATTTTAATATTATAAAAAATTATATTAATCGAATATAGATTAATGATCGATCAATATCAATTTAAATCAAGATAAATAGATATAATTTAATACATATATACTAAGTTATAAAATAATATTAAACGAATACTAATTTTTTATCCCATTCAAAATGCCTGTGAAGTCCATTTTGTTGACTTGAGATAAGCCAAGTCCAACAAATATAAATGTGTATCTTATTCATGTGTTGTGGAATATGTACTTGTTCAAGATCTACGACATTGGATCATGCATATGGGTCATGTTTGGTAAAATTATTGAGACATGGGTCCTCCTACCCTTGGTTTTGGTCAACAAAATCTGCATGATTTGATATTATAGTGTAATATTATGTTGGATAAATTTTACTATCCGTTTCGTAGCTCAGGATTCTAATTCGTACAATGACAAACGTTATAGTTTCTAATCATTGGCAATAAGGTCTCTTCATTCCAATCCTTTAAGAAAGTAACAAAAATTAAATGTTTTCTAAATATAATTTTGATTTTGCTTTCAACTCTATTTATCGATCTGGATGAAGTGTCTTGATTTAGAAACTGTCTGGTTTTAATTATTTAAATTAAAACTATAGACACCAAAATAAAACTTTCTGTAAACTACAGGGACCCATAGGGAAGCTTATCATTGTTAGTCAAACGAAATTTTCTACAAAAGCATTCCCTTTGGA
>BRYE01000023.1:28466654-28474154 GCA_030159115.1 Actinidia arguta var. hypoleuca
ATAGATCAGACTAAATAACTTGACAATGACATGTTTATAAACTTGAGTTGAGTCTTTTAACTGAACTATAAAAAACAAAAAAAAACTCATACATTCTCATAATTTAAATTAAAAAAAAATTTTAAAACTTAAAATAAATGATTCAAATTGACTTAACTGTGTGAATTTCATATAACCAAATGCATATGAATTATTCATTTTGAATTCTGAAAAAAAAATTAAGTTTAAATTCTAGAACTGTAACAATTCTGAAAAACAATATCATGTTGTTTGCGTGCAAGTATATGTTTGTATAGGGTTATGTCATTACCATTGGCTCATCTATCCTGATCATTCTCTTTGGAATAGTTCATGATAAACCAATAAGTAGATATGTTGAAAAGAAAATTGAAAAATAATTATTTCCACACATAGCTTCTGTTTCTTCTTTATCTAAATGGAAAGCATGTGGATAAGATGAGAAATGTTGCCAATAGTGTTTAAGGGGGGCCCATAATGAAAGGACTTAATTACCCAAAAAGTTTGTTTCTTATACTTTAGATGTGTTCTAATACTTTTTTTCTCACTCAATTTCATGTAATATCGATGAATTATTGTTGATGAATTTTAAATTAAAATTGAGGATTGTACATACATAGATTGAACTATTAGATTTGCATCGATTCTTACGTGCATGACTTGTTTCCTCGCATCCTACGTATCTGTTTAAATGTCTATTACACATACATTCATTAGGATTTTACATATCAATCATGTTTCAATCTCTTGCATACTTTTGTATTTGTGTGAATGCCTAATTCAAGGACTTACACTAGGATATACATATTGAGACACATGTCATCTCTACAATTCTATCAATTGTTTTCTAGGTCCCTTTTCTCCAAGATGTTTGATTCGTTAGTCAAAAATCAATGCAATTTATTTATATATCTTTATAGTATTTTATAGTTTTCATCGCTTCATATTACAGGTAACGTTACAATTCTCGTGATAAGTTTAGTTGTGTATTAAAGAGATAGAAAATTAAGTAATATAGATTGTGGTTTGGATTGATCATTGAACTAGCCTTACCTTTTATATATGGTCAGTTACTCTACTCTCACTCAGTCACTGTTCTTCACAATAATTCACACTTAGAATCACATCTTTTTAATCTGCCATTGATACTAATGACACACTCAATCTCTGTGAAAAAGTAATATTGGTTCTTGCCAAGTATTATACTACCTTGATCTCTAACTCTATGCTTGAAGTTGCATTTTGATGTAAGAAATTAAAGGAAACAAAGCAATAATGCTAACAGATTGTGTCCTTCCTAGCAAATGGTTGAAACTATTTCATTTATATGAGAATTAAAGTGAAAAAAAGGTATCAGATGCACACAAATTTTAACGGAAGAACCTTTAAATGAGAAAAATACAAATGACATGATAATTTGATTTTTTGAGGTTTTTTTGGTCATTTTTTTCATATCATCTCGATTAGAGAATTTGGAAAAAGAAAAAAGGTAACGAAAAAATCACTAAAATCCAAATTTATTCAGTGTAAAATATAAAACAATCTAATTTTGGTTTAATTTATATTTTAGCAATTTCTTTTGTATAAAAATTATTTTTCTAATTTCTCTAATCAATTGAAATGAACCGGAAAAACAAAATAATTCAACCAAAAAATTTAAATAATTCAATTTATCCCAAACCCGATCTGATCATACTATAAAGACCCAATACTATGCATCTGAGTGGACGGATAAATTTACCCTTCGTCATAAAATCAACTTCAGTCTCAAATTCCTTGATCCCATTTATACTCAAATTACAGAGAAGTCCCCATCACAAAAAGAGAGAGAGAGAGAGAGAGAGAGAGAGAGAGAGAGAGAGAAAAGCAAGATTCTTCTACAAAACAATCAATTAATTATAGAAAATCCAATTCTAAATCTTATCAACGTCAGCAAGATTCAACCATTTTTCCCCCCTCCTTTCTAATTATAGTAGTCAACATTCATGCACATGATAAACACATAGTGAGATCATAGCACTATATTTTATTTTTTCTGAGAATTCAATGGAAAAAAAGTCTAAAATGCACAAGAATAGGTTGATTTGACTTGGCCAATATCTAGCTCTTCCTGTAACTTTACGATGAAATACAACTGTAGAGGATGGCTCTACCATCAAAATATTCTTCTCTGTGGGACCATGTGGAATGTCAAAGATTTATAAGATTTAATTGAAGAGTTTGGCATGTCCCCAGTTCGGTATTACAGTGTTCGAGCAGTTGAAGAAGTGCTTGTCAATGTCTAATGCGATCGAATAAATATTCAAGGCAGTTTTCAAGCGATCATATGCACAGGGAGTTAAATATGCGAGACGAGTTTTGTTGTAAGTACGGAGAAAAAAATGTAAAAATGCTTTTATTTGAAATTTTTGATGAGTTTTGAAAATGTAATATGAACTATAGAATATAAAGAGGCATGATTCAAGTACTTAGTCATCTCCTAGTTAGAAGTTTCAACTTGTTTTCTCTCCATGTAAACTCAATTAAATCTCAAGCTATCATGATATTGGTTTGAAGATTTTGCATTTAAAATAAGTTTTGATTCAAATGGCGTGTTTTAAGGATTGTCAATAGCGTTGAACAATTTATCAAACACCTGGAGTGCAAGACATCGGAGCATTACTTGTATCAAGTAAACTTGTTAACAAACAATTAAAGATGTGTACAATTTCAAGTTAAGATTTACCATTAATCAATCTAAAACAAGCAATGAAATCATTTAAAAAGAAAAGAAATCAATACATTATAAGGTTTGAAAAAAGACGTAGTCCTTGAACCAAGTTAATGAAACTAACTCTCCATGGGGAAAGACTATTCAAGCATAAATGATATACAAAATATTAAACTAAAGGTAACAACAACAACAATGGACAAGGAATGAAAATTTAATAACGTGAATCAAAATCAAACAAAAGCTAGGTTAACTTACAACCATTCAAACCAAAAGTAGGGTAGATTCAAGAATTACAATCTTCAATTCAAAACTCTCTAATTATCTAATCTAATCTAAGAATTTTGGAAAGAAAAAAAAATGTTAAAGTAGCCGGGGAGGGTGAGATCTTAAGGATGAAGAATTACCTCCCAAACAAAGTGTTTTGGAAGCTCCCTCGTAAATTAATGCTGAGTTTTCATGTATATATAGGCCTTAAAAGTGATATAGATAAAGAATTAAAACACCCTCAAAAAGCAGCCCCTATATTGATGTCTGCAAACTTTTCCAACCAGTAGAACAAGTTGAAGTTGGGTTTCTTCGTTGCTTGGTTTTTTTAAGTTCAACCGGTAGAACAAAAAATTCCGATTGATAATGTGTCCTGCATCATCTACTCTGCTTTTGTTTTTTTCTCCAAAAAGTCCTCTAAATCTACCACAACCACTCCAAAATACTCCTGGCTAGCTTCCGACACCTCTCCCTGCCTCCGATAAGCTCCATTTGACCAACAAATCATTTTAACATACTTGCGCCAAATAACAATTAAATCGAATGGATAATATATGCAAATGTGCTAGAATGAAAAAGAAAGATGTCAAAACAATGCAATATAATGTGTGAATCATCAAGCATGAAAACTACCAATATTTTGTAAGTCTCCCTCTTTTGGGATAAATTCAAATATGCCTGTTTTAGTGATTTTTTTTTTTATCTTATGGATTTTTTTTTTTACTTTATAATTTGTATCAATTAGAATAACTAAAAAGGGTAAAAAAAATTAACAAAAAAAAACTAAAATATAAATTTAATCAAAATAAGATATAAAATAATATAATGTGTTTTAATTTTAATTTTAGTAGATTTTCTGTAAAATTAAATTTCGATTCCTATAATTGAGACGAACCAAAAAAATAGAGCAAAAGTAAAAAACACCACTAAAAATAAAAATAATTCAATAAGATGTTAATGACCCAAATTTAGTGCTCTAATTCCTCAATCTCGTTCATACTTAAATTAGAGAAGCCAACTCTCTTCTTCAAAATAATCAATTATAAAATCCAATTGGGAATCCTTATCAACGTCAACATCAACGAGATTTAATTTTTTTTTTCTCCAATCTAATTAAAAGAGTCAAAATTCAAACACTTGAGGTGCGCATAAAGAAATCATACTACTATATTCGGTAACTTGATAGAACAGTTTTATAAAATATATTTTTAATTCTATTAGTACGAAAGTAGTATTTTAACAAAAAAAATTCTTTGCAGTATTTGGTATATTTAGGTTGTATCTCCATTACAAATTTACGGATGATTTGTCGAGAAAAAATAAAAATAAATAAAAAATATTAAATATAAACAGTTAAAATTATTAATATTTTCGGGATTTTTTTATAATAAATTCAACTGTTTATATCTAATATTTTTTTTATTTTTTTATCCAAATAACAAAATTATGATGACGAATGATATCTAATTATTGTTAAAGAGTCTCTTGGGAAGATCAATCGACACGTGTTAAATTCTAGCCTCCACCTCCATTGCCCCATTCAGACGCGTCCGTTTGAGAGAACGAGGTCGTTGTTTCCTTTGACGTGGCATTTTCTGATTCGATGCTTTCTCTGTCCGTCAACGTGTACTCTCTTAATTATTGTTGGCGTGGGCAGTAGACAGTAGTTACTGGGTCCCACTCACATCTCAAAGCCAGGTTGGCCAATAGTCCTCTCTCAATCGCTCTCTCTCGCTCAGTGTCTATCTTTATATCCTAGGGATATGGAGTTGATAATTGGTGACCTTTCCTGTCCCAGTGGTGCTCTGACTGTATCGTGATTGGTCTAAATAATAGAATTTATTTATTTTATTTAGATTATAGTTTATATATGCAAATATATGATTCATAGACCAGTAATATTGCTTTAAAAAAAATCAAATATTATGTGCCAATAATTGCGTTGTTTCGAATTTTCATTAGCTCCAATTTTTGCTTTTATAGATTTTTATTTAAATTGTTTTGAGTTTTTTTAGAGTGCATTCATATTTTTTTAGATTCTACCATATGTGAGTATGAATTATCAATGCATTATACGAAGTGTATCGTTCCTTGAAAAACTCTTTTTAATTTGATTTAGATCCAAAATTTACCAAATTTGTTTAAAAAAATAAGTATTCTATGGCATGCGTGGGACTGGATTAGAAGTGAATTTAGTATTCTACTCAATAGATACATATTTTGTATAACTACTAGTAATTGCCTGTGCTCACGGGCATTACAAAAAAAATACCTCTTAAGCGTTGAATTAAAAAAACTTATGTGGCCTCATATATTTGAGAAAAAGAAAGTGATATTATTTAGAGAAAAAATAATCTCATGTCATATCTCAACCGTTAAATTAACTCAAATGAATTTCAACCAGAGATAGTTTTGAGATTCAAAATGAGTTATGTTTTATATTATAGATAATTAATTTAGAATATTTTAAAATATGTGTCTTATATTACATATTTTTTTGTCGTTACTATGATAAATTTATTTAAATATTTATTTTTATTTAAATATTTTTATTAATACCACTAGATAAATTAATTTTAATAAATATAAAAAATACAATTAAAAAAATAGACGTATGAAAATAACTTTCTTTTCTATTTGAGGTAATTTTTTTATCTGTTTTATTTTTTACTTTTTATTATTTTTAATAAAAAAATTATCGATTAATTAATATTTTATATTTTTTTATTTCTCTTGAAAAAAAGAGTATAAAAATATATAAAATTATCTAATTTAAGAAAAAAAATTATTTAAAATGAAAAGAAAGCTATTATTATTTGCAAATTAAATAATTTTTTATAGTTTTAGGCTCTTATCGTCCAAATAATTAAAATAATATAAAATTTTGATCAAATAAAAAAAATATTAAATACAAAAAAAAAAGAGAAAAAAATGTGTTTTAAGTTTTTTTTATTGTGGGTCCCACTAAAACAATGATCCAATGGATAAAATATATACCCATTTTTTTTAAAAAAATTATCTATAGGATAAAAATATATGTGGGTCCCATTTCTTTTGAGAAAAAGAAAGTGATAATTTTGAGCGGAAAAAAATAATTTCAGGTGAAATCTCAGTCGTTAGATTAACTCGAATGAATTTCAACCCTAGATAGCGAGAGATAGATTTAGAATTCAAACGTAGTTGTGATTTGTATTATAGAAATAATTAGGGTGAAATACAATCACCTTCCCTGAGGTTTGCCTTTAATACTCAAAGCACCCCTGACGTTTGAGAAATTACAATGACCTCCCCTGAAGATTGAAATTTATAACAAATTTCTCTTAAAATACACTGATCACTCCTGAGGTTTCAAGTTGATACACAAAACACTCCTGAAATACACTGACCACCCCATGGATATTTTGTGTATTAATTCGTAATTTCAGGAGTAGTCAGTGTAATTTATAAAATATCAGTGGGACATCTGTATTAAATGCAAACCTCAAAGGAGGTCATTATAATTTTTTGAATGTCAGGGATATTTTGTGTATTAAAACCTCAGGGGTGGTCAGTGTATTTTACCCTAATAATTAATATGAATAATTCTAAACCACTTTTATTAATTAGTTATTTTTAATTCATCATAATAAATCTATAGAACTCAATTACGAAATTCATGTCTACAAGACATGTTTGATTGGTTGAATTAAATATATTAAAAATCATATCGAGATTAGATTTTTAGTATTTGTATGTTATAATTAGTAGATGATTTATACGTATGTTGTGAACAAGCAAATTCATAAAATGAAGAATATAATATTAGTAATCATCTCGTTATTAATCTAGTGAAATTATTTATCCTATGAAATTGTTTATGCTTTTATTATTGATCCATCCAATAAAAAATGCCTAAAATTTGTCTAAAATAGATAAATGGCTTATTAATTATTTTTCACCCCACGTGTTAAAGTGTGATTGACAAGGAAAAAGATTAGGGACTGTATTGTCTCTGGTCCATAATTGAACTAGATAGGTCCAATCCAACTATTTTGGATCCCGTTCTAAGTTTATTTTGATGATCAAAATTGTTCATATTATAAATTTTATCAATTAATTTAATACTATAAATATTCGATCGGTATCAATTAAAATCAAGATAAATAGATATAATCATGTGTACTACACTCATTTATTAAATTATAAAAATAGTATCGAGCGGATACTAAATTGTATCTGATTAACTTGATTTTTTACATCTTCACGATAAATTTTACAATGTAAATAATTCGAATAATTAAAATAGACCCAAAATAAAACTCAAAATGACTGAATTAAATGGATACAGTCCACTAACAGCCAGAAATGAAGATAATCTAGTCCCAAAAGATTAGATTACTTTCATTTCTGATAACTAGTCAATTTAACAAATTTTCCTGTTACGATTCGCAATTGGAAAAAAATATTTGGCAACCTTTTTAACTCAATGCTAGTATGACCTAGGGATCTAGGTTCGTACCAAATCA
>BRYE01000023.1:28534154-28536654 GCA_030159115.1 Actinidia arguta var. hypoleuca
ACCACTCCTGAGATTTCGAGTTAATACATAAAATACATTTGACGTCAATCGTTTGTTAGCAAGATTGACTGTCCATCCATGACGTCAGTTGAATAGTGGTTGGAATTCCATATATGCCCTTCTATATACCTCCAAGGATGTTGATTGAAAAATCAAAAAGTGAATCATATTGACTCATTAACTATTTAAAATAGTGATGAAAATTAATCACGTGTTGTCCATTTGTTTAAATTAAATGTCCTTATGTCTAAAATATTATTATTTTTTGTTATTCAATCAATATTATTGTAGGGTAAATAGTAATTTTATTAAAAATAATGACATATATGGTATTTTAATCACTATTCAGTTGGCGTCATGGATGAACATTCAATCTTGTTAACGGACGATTGATATCAGATGTGCTGATACAAGGATAAACGTGATAAGTGAGAGGTAATCCTCCAAGCAAACACACACCACACAATACAAAAAACTAATTCTCTGAAATATTCTATAATGTTATTAATCAAAATTACATATGACAAAGGTCCTTACAACATTTATAAATTCCTAATAACAAAATTAAATCTAGAAATTAAGAAAATTATCAAAAAATGAAAAAAAAAAAAAAATTAGGACCAAATTTAGAATCTAGACAACTAAAAAAACATAACCCAAAAAATCTAGACTATGGACTAATTTATTAAGGAAATAAATATTTTTTAAAATGATAAAATTGCCCTTTTCAAGGCTTAAATGGTAGAATTTATCCAAAATTCGATGTACATAACAGCAAAGCTGTGAGTATTGCTCGTTGGGCCATTTTTCATCAGAATAGAGTCTTCCAGCTCAAATTTTATGGACCTCCAAATATAAATGGGAACAATCTGCATTGAGTGCTTTGTGTATTAGTTCAAAATCTCATGTGTGGTTAGTATAAAATGGGAGAAATATATTAAAAGTTTTAAATATCAAGAGAGGTCATTGTAATTTCTCAAACGTCAGAAGTGTTTTGTGTATTAATTCGAAACCTCATAGAAAGTTGGTGTATTTCATCCTTAAATTAATCCTTGTCTAGTCAGTTTTGATTCTTTATGCTTATAAACAAAGAAATGTGATAATTTTATTCCTGATGTCCCAAATTCTTGCAATTGAATCTTATAAATTGTTAATTTTCTGTTGATCTTTCGCTTCCGGGGAAAAAGAATTTGATGTCAAAGAATTATATCTAAAAGTTATTGATAATTCCACATTAAATGGTAAAATATATTTAAGAATTTTGAGTTATTTCATGTCATATGGTAAAACAAAATGATAAAAATAGTAGTTTTTATTCTTTTATTATTATTATTACCTCAATAATATTTTGTCTCTGGTTGTGGGGAGCAACTGCAATAGACACCTAAAAATTTTGTGTGCTTATTTATAACATTACTATAATCGATCATAACATTTATCATAATCGATTATAACAAAAAAATCATAATTTTTTTTATCACAATAATATGTGATATATTATTTTTTATTATTTTTAACATACGCAACTTTCGTAACATTCATTACATCAATTATTATATACACTATAATTAATCGTAATATTATAATATTTTTATGGTACACGATGTGTCCAGTAGATTGTGGCCTGGTCTTGGTAGTTGTCATGTCTCTTTCTTGCCGAAAGTATCTACACGAGTAAACGTCCTCGCATCCATTAGCTGGTGAGAATAGCCGGTCAAATTCGGCCTGATCTCTGGCACCATTCGGAGATAAATAATAGGAAACCTCTCAATTTATGGATATGTATGAATTAAGAATTTGATTTAGAAATTAAAAACAAAATCAAAGAGAAAAGTTAATGAATTTTAGGATTTTATATTTATTTTTTTAAAAAAAAATATATACAAATTTGTCCAAATACAACATAAGGTTGTGTTTGGCTGAAGAATTTGGTGAAAGAAAAAAGAAGGCAAAAAATTAAAGAATTTAACGGTTTAAATTTAATTATTTTCTATTTTTCTTTTCTCTACAAATTCCTTCATAATATTTACCTAAATAAAACCGTGTATTTACGGAGGGAAGAAAAAAGTTTTAAAAAGTATTAAATCTGAACAATTAAATTCTTGGACTTTTTTCTATTCATCAAATTATTGATCAAAACAGCTCTATTTGAATAAATGATTTGATTAAAAAAGAAAAAATATTAGAAGATTCAACGATTTCGAACTGTAGGATCTTTTTATTTCTCTATTTTCTTTTCCTTTTCTTCACAAAATTTTTAATTCAAACACTACCTAAAAACTAGGAATTCACACACGTTCTTACCATAAAGATAGATTGTATATTATTGGGTTCTTAAATTGTGCTCTCTCTCTCTCAAGTACCCTCTAGTTGGTCCAGGCAAAAAATAAAAAGAAATAGAAAAAATTCTTAAAGAAAAAGAAGTTTTGTTTGATTATGTATGAAAAAAAAAAGGGCCGGCACCATTGGTTTTATACTTTATTTCGCTGTCTTTTCCAAA
>BRYE01000023.1:28559154-28564154 GCA_030159115.1 Actinidia arguta var. hypoleuca
TCAATTGTTGCTTTTGGATTTGATTTGTGTTTGATTTTGATTTGGAGATTGAATTGGGGTTGATTTTGTTGTATTATTTTGTTAACACATATTAGGGTTATGCAAATATTTGATTCACTCGCTAACCTGACCGATCCAAATTGACCAAATCTGAACCAGATTAAACCCGCTCACTCTACGGATGAATAACGAGTGAATTTTAACTAACCCGACCACATTTAGTTCGGGTGTTGGGCCATTCAATCGACCAACCCGACTGCCCAACCTGAAAAAATATTACACTAAAATTTATAATTTTCACCCAACCCGACTAAATTCTATCCGATCCAACCCAACCCGACCATCTATTAGATCGGAATTGGGCTCAAATTTTTCCAACCCAATCAATTCGGTTCGGATATTGAGTGACCCCAAACTAAATTCGACCCGACCCGTGAACAACCCTAACACATATACATGTGCGCGTGCGCGCGTAAATGGAGAGAGAGGGGTTGTATTAATGGTGGATGAGAGAGAGTGAGAGGGACTGTTTAATGGTGGACGCCTGTGTGTGAGAGAGGGTCAAAATAGGTATTAGCTCAATTTTAATTGCTGACACCATCATTTCCCGTCAGTTGACTTAGTCAACTGATGGAGGGGGGAGATCATAATGAAATTATAAACCTTAGGAATGTGATTGTAATTCCCAGAACATGGAGGGAGAAATCTATATTAAAGGCAAAATTCAAGGGAGATATTGTCATTTTTGCAATATCCTTTGGTTAATTTAGATTTTGTACCCTTATATTTTGACGTAATCCTCAATTTGCACCCTTCATTTCTAATTGTGTCATTCAAACTTTTATATTTTCAATCAAGTATCAATGTGACGTATACAAACATTTTTTTTTAAGATTAAGTTAGAGGTTATGTAAATCTTAATTGAACAAAAATAGATAAAAATGTCACACTTAAACTTAACCAAAAGTGCAAATAATTGATTAAAAAAACTAAAATTAAAATTATAAGCTGCAAATTAAAACTTTGATCAAAGTGTACAGTGGAATCACATGGAAAGGGGCCTATGATACCTCTTATGTCATTGTCATTGTCATTGTTATATTAAAAACCAACAAACGATAGCCACAAAACGATAACCCTTCGACGTCAACTCGTTGTATCAAAATAATGGGTGAAATATATTGATCATTCTTGAGGTTCTAAGTTAATAAATAAAGTAACTTAATATTTGAAAAATTATAATAACTTTCCTTGAAGTTTGTCTTTAATACAAATTCTCTCTTGACGTTTAAAAATTTAAATTGATCACTCCTGAGGTTCCAGGTTAATATACAAAACACCACTGACGTTAATCGTTCGTTAGAAAGATTGACTGCCCATCTATGACGTCAGCTGAATAGTGGTTGAAATATCATATATACTATTATTTTTGACAAAGTTACTATATATCCCAAGAGGATATTGATTGAATAACAAAAAAATAACAGTATTTTTAGACATAAGGACATTTAATTTAAGCACATAGACATTGTATTAAAGGAAGAATTTGTATTAAAAGCAAAACCTCATGAGAGGTTATTGTAATTTTTTGAACGTCAAAAATATTTTGAATATTAACTCAGAACCTCAAGGTGGTTAATGTATTTCACCCTTAAATAATCCACACGATTTCTACTGTACCACTCTCATATGAGAGAGAGAGAGAGAGAGAGAGAGAGAGAGAGAGAGGGTGGGTGGGTGGGTGGGGGTTTGGTTGTCACCTAACAAACAAATATATATAAGAGTACTGGCCTGGGAGGAATAGAGGGAGGGACGTTTCCGCTGGTGGTCGGTCACCTGCACAAACAAAGGCACAAGGTAGGCTTTAATTCCTCAATATATATTCTTGTGGTAATTAATCTCCGGTATCTTCTCAGCTTGTGTTTCAGTTTTTATGTTTCCTTTTTCGTAATCTAGTAGCTAAATTTTGCAACAAACAATACTGACTTTTCAGTGCTTATGACTCAGTCTTCTTCTTCTTCTAAATATTTCAAGATCTTAAAACCTAGATAGCTCAATGCATTCCTTTTTAAGATTATAATTATAGTCATGTTCACCGCTGTGATCGATGCATAAAAGTTTAGAATGGTCCAGTGCAAATTTCACATATTTCAAAGTGTTTTTCCACCCACATCGATACATTTTTTACACACTTTTATACGTGTAGGGTAACCACCCTCTAGATGGTGATTAGATTTAATTCTAATAATTTCTATGCATATAGCATACCATAGAGTCTAGCTTATTCAACAGTACAAAGTACTGGCCTCCATTCGTCCAAGTGGCTCAAAAAATGTACTGCATCTTAATGTTCAGTGTCTTCATTATGAAACAGCTTAATCAAGAGTACAAAGCAATGTCCGCCATTCATCCAAGTTAATTATAATAAAAAAAAATGTACTGCATCTTAATATTCATTGTCTTCTTATGAAAAAGCCTAATCAAGAGTACAAAGCACTGTCCTCCATTCATCCAAGTTGATAAAAAAATTTACTGCATCTTAATATCCATTGTCTTCATTGGGAGAAATTATTTAGTTCTCTTATTATGGTTGAAATCAAATATTTGGGCCAAAATTTGACTGGGTCATCATCGATCTTCACCGCCTTTTCGAGAGCTTTTCAGAAAGGTTAAATTAGGACTCGAAAGTCCCTATAAAAGTATTAGCGGAACTATGGTGTTCGTTGACCTCTATGTACGCCTCCGTTATACAATCACCTCAAGTTCTTAAATTGTTAAAATAAAAAACAAGGCAAAAAGAAAATTGGGTTAGAGAAACAAGACATCGCGGTATCTCTCCAATATTTTATTTTTCGATTTAATAAGCGTTCTTCTTTATATATATCAAGTACTTATTTTGTATCATCTTCATATTCCCAATATTTTTTCCTTCACTAATTGTTTTACTTGGATATTACAAATATATGCAACATTAGAGGGACAAGGTTTCAATAATGGAAGAGGATCAAGCATACTTGAATCAGCTTAAAATTGGTGCAATAGCTGAAGGAAAGAATGTACTGATTCGAATCGAATGTGTGAAACAGAAGGGTTATATCACGAAAATAGTGACCGAAATAGAGAAGCTCCATCTTACTATCGACAACTTCAACTCCTTACCCTTTGGAAACAACCTTTTGGCCATAACCATTTCTACTCAGGTAATTTATATGTATCTACTCTCAAATACACCCCTCACCCACCATCTCTCTCTCTCTCTCTCTCTCTCTCTCTCTCTCTCTCTCTCCATATATAAAACCCAAATCAAATCAAATCAAATCCAAAAGCAATAATTGATCAAAATCTTAATTCAATTAGTTCAAGTGTTTTTTATCAATGAATTAGGATTTTGATCAATTGTTGCTTTTGGATTTGATTTGTGCTTGATTTTGGATTTGATTTGGGTTGTTGATTTGGAGATTGATTGAAGGTTGATTTTGGATTTGATTTGGAGATTGAATTGGGGTTGATTTTGTTGTATTATTTTGTTAACACATATTAGGGTTATGCAAATATTCGATCCACTTGTCAACTCGACCGACCCAAATTGACCAAATCTGAACCAGATCAAACCCGCTCACTCTACGGATGAATAACGGGTGAATTTTAACTAACCCGATCACATTCAGTTTGGGTGTTGGGCCATTCAATCGACCAACCCGACCGCCCAACCTGAAAAAATATTATAATAAAATTTATAATTTTCACCCAACCCGATCAAATTCTACCCGATCCAATCCCAACCCGACCATCTATTAGATCGGAATCGGGCTCAAACTTCTCCAACCCGATCAATTCGGTTTAGGTGTTGGGTGACCCCAAACTAGACCCGACCCGACCCGACCTGTGAACAACCCTAACACATATACATGTGCGCGTGCGCGCGTAAATGGAGAGAGAGGGGTTGTATTAATGGTGGATGAGAGAGAGAGGAGGGATTGTTTTAATGGTGGACGCCTGTGTGAGAGAGGGTCAAAATAGGTATTAGCTCAATTTTAATAGCTGACACCATCATTTTCCGTCAGTTGACTTAGTCAACTGATGGAGGGGGGAAGTAAATTATAAACCTTAGGAATGTGATTATAATTCCCAGAACATGGAGGGAGAAATCTAGATTAAAGGCAAAACTCAGGGGAGAGTATTGTAATTTTTGATATATCCTTTGGTTAATTTAGATTTTGTACCCTTATATTTTGACGTAATCCTCAATTTGCACCCTTCATTTCTAATTGTGTCATTCAAATTTTTATATTTTCAATCAAGTGTCAATGTGACGTATACGAACATTTTTTTTGTAAGATTAAGTTAGAGGTTATGTAAATCTTAATTGAACAAAAATAGATAAAAATGTCACACTTAAACTTAACCAAAAGTACAAATGATTGATTGAAAAAATTAAAATTAAAATTAAAAGATGCAAATTAAAACTTTGATCAAAGTGTACGGTGGAATCACGTGGAAAGGGGTCTATGATACCTCTTATGTCATTGTCATTGTCATTGTCGTTGTTATATTAAAAGCCAACAAAACGATGACCACAAAACGTTAACCCTTCGACGTCAACTCGTTGTATTAAAATAATGGGTAAAATATATTGACCATCCTTGATGTTCTAAGTTACTTTCCTTGAAGTTTGTCTTTAATACAAATTCTCTCTTGACGTTTGAAAAATTACATTAATCACCCCTGAGGTTCCGGGTTAATATACAAAGCACCACTGACGTTAATCGTTCGTTAGAAAGATTGACTGCCCATCCATGACGTCAGTTGAATAGTGATTGGAATATCATTTATACTATTATTTTTGACAAAGTTACTATATGAGTAGTGCTATGGGTACACCACAAATGCACCCCACTTGCACCCCATGGTGAGGTGTGGACACCTCACTATGGGGTACAAGTGGGGTGCATTTGTGGTGTACCCATAGCATTTTCCGTTACTATATATCCCAAGAGGAT
>BRYE01000023.1:28569154-28571654 GCA_030159115.1 Actinidia arguta var. hypoleuca
ACCTTCCAAGCCTAGGTGAACTGTATAAAGTGTCTCCAATGTGCGTCTCCTGAAAGCTCTAACTTCTAGTATTAAACCTTTTTAATAATAAAGTTACTTTTTTTAATAATTTAACTTTTAAATGAGTTGGTACTGGGCCATGTTTCAAATTGAGACTCTTCCCTTGCGACGAGATCGATAAGTCTAGTTGCAACTACTCACCTTCGTCGTCCCGACTTGCTTTTCTTCTCTTTTCTTTCGCTATAATATCTATCGGGGCGGGTTGTAACAGAGCTTGTTCCATTTGGCTTAGATCAGTTGGATAACAGATAAAACTCCAACAACGAAAGGAGTTTATACGAAGATCACCAATTACCATCCAAAATAACATGTTACTTTTTTGTTTGCCGTATTTTATGGAGATCCTTATTCTAGTTCCACGTACGACTTGTCTTGTTCGGTGTTTGTATATGCTTCTTTTATTGGTGAAAACGAAAACTATATGTCCGCATAGATATTGTTCAGTGTATGACACACTTATTACACGTTGGTTCTTGTTATTTTCTCTTTCAGCTTATATTTTTAAACTTAAAAAACATAATTTTTAATATTGACCTGCGAGTTTGCACCCTAAATCCTCCAATAAACACTAACTTCTTGTACAATTATAAATAATCGGTACGGTCGATTCGGTTTTGGTGCTACCAATTGTCTTGAAAACTTTTTCTGATCCATGGGACCGTAGACTAGTGCCATCCTAAAAGGAATCATTCATATTTTTGCTTTTAGAATATATTCCTTAAAACGTGGGTGGGTGGGATCCAAGTCTCACACGTGGTTTGTTCTAATCCGATTATTCTAGCATAGCATCTGTCAATTGTTCTATACAATTCTAATAGGGTAAATTCCAAAAATGGTTCTCATAGTTTGCTTCGACTTCTATTTTGGTCTCTGCATTTTTAAATTCTATAATTTTAAACCTATATTTTAATTTTATTACCTAATCAGTCCAATTGATAATAGTCGTTCCGTTTTTTGACAGATTTTTACACTTGCTTAACATGTTCCATCATTTGAGGACAAAATTAACTCTTTTTTTCCCATTCATGTCCAATTCCCATTATATTTCGTCAAAATCCAATTGTAATTTGCCAATATATTCCATTGTAAATCACCGTCAAATGATGTCATATGTCAGGAATGTGATGCAAATCTTTTCAAAAATCTAACTTTTGCTACTCGTTGGACTGATTAAGCGAAAAAATCATTTTTTTTAAATACTCATTTTTATTTAATTTTTAAACTTCATTTTTGTACTTGATTAGCTAGTAAGAGTAATTATTTTCAACATTGGATAATTATTTTCTATTTTAAATGCTCATTTTTTTTCTTCACACATCCAACAACACAAACTACATACTATTAAAATATTAATTTTTTTCATATTCTTGGAAAAAATTCAGATAAGTGGTGTGACAAAGGGTTAATATCAATTTAGTGGTCTAATCAAAAATAATATCACTAGACGTGGTGAGTTGTAAATAATATCAAATATATGGTGAGTTGAACGGTTTTATCCCTGGACCACTTAAACGATTTCGTTTTGAAAAATCTAGATAAAGACTTACACCCTACATCTTTGTTGGTTTGTGCCATAGCTTAGCTCTCGCAATAGACTTTTCATTTTCTCTCTCAAACTCACGCACGATTGACTCTACAGTCGTCGTCGGCCTCGTCGCGAACACCTCTACAATCCACGTCTTTGACTTCCACTCACTCTGTCTGGCTGAAAGATTACGAATCAATATCAATCCACCTATACGGTCTCTCTACTTAGCCCATGTGACTTGGTCTTAGGCATATCCAACTTGCACCCATAGTATATCTAACTTGTACTCATAGCACATACGACTTACATCCAAAGCATGCGTTGTTGCTCTAGTTTCAATCGATTGAACACTTCTGTTCAACTGATAGAATTTAAGCAGTGTGCCAGGCATATTCAACCCATGTGAGTTGAGTTGGTCTTAGGCATATACAACTTATACCCTAGGCATATTCGATTTGCATTTAGGGCACACATGACTTGTATTCTCAGCATGCCAGACTTGCACCCCCTTAACCATTAAATTGTGTTTGTTAGACTAATTTCTCATGCCCCAAAATTTTAGTACTATTGGGCATGTGGACGCTTAGATGGGGTTATGGGGTTGTAGGACTTAGGATTTTGGCCCAAGTAAATTAAGTTAGTCTTAGGAATATCCAACTTGCACTCTAAGCATATTCGACTTGCACCCAGGAAACACATGACTTGTACCCTTAACTTGCCAGACTTGCACCCCATAACCATTAAATTGTGTTTGTTAGACTAATTTGTTATGCCCCAAAGTTTTAGTACTATTGGGCAGGTAAACCCTTGCACATGTGAAGAGAGAAAAAGAGAGTGAGTGAAAGTCGAAGACGGGGACCATAAAGGTGTTCGCGATAAGGCCGATAACGATTGTAGAGTCAATTGTGCGAA
>BRYE01000023.1:28581654-28584154 GCA_030159115.1 Actinidia arguta var. hypoleuca
TTTTTTGAATTTTTATTAGCTAAATTATCCAAAATTAACTTTTATAGCCAAACACCCCCTGGGAAACAAGCACAATAATCCACTTTGTGATTAGTATGAGCTGGAAGAGAATATATAGTTCTCCACGCGCCATTGTAGGAGAGTGGGACTGTAAGGTGCCCTAGAGAGAGAAAGAGGGGGACAAATTTGATGTGGCCTCTAATTGGCTCGTCGAGTACGTCCTCGTACGACCGACGGCGACGTGTTGGCGTGTCGCTAACACTTGTACGGACGCACCCTCACACATTGTACGGACTAAGAAAAACGTTCTACATCTCCTTGGTTTTAAATGCTTAACTCAAGCCGCTCAGGCAACTCTAGCAGGCTGTTTGGCGTGAGGAGATAGTCCTGGATATGAGCTTCCCCTGATTTTTTCTCCCTCTCAGCCCTCTCCTTCAGTGTTTGGCGATAACTTTTATCTCCTTGATTTCTACTCCGATCTCCTTCGAAGTCCATCCGTCGGCGGATATGGGACGGACAGGGCAACCCCCGTCCGTGGTCACGCGGTCGTCCGCGTGGTGTTGAAATGACTACTTTGCCCTTGTTTTTGGATGCGTAATTACCGTTTAGACCCTCGGTCCCCTTTTGTCTGGTAAGTCGCTGATTTATTACACACTTTACTGAGAAAAGAGAGAAGAGAGAGAGAGAGAGAGAGATCGGTGGTGCCGATTTGCATCGTAGTGCTTCCGGGTATGTGTGTGGCTTTCTGATTTTGCCTTAATCAGTGTTCCGGTTTGCCGATTTGCATCGTAGTGCTTCCGGCTATGTTCTGTTTCTGAAGTTTTTGTACGCCACAATGCACACAAGCTCTCTGATTTTGCCTTAATCAGTGATTTTTTGGATGATTCCTTACATTTGTGTTAATTTTGGTACAAATCTGGCCAAATATCCTATTTGCCCTAATTTTTTGGTTGTCCCTAATTCTGTGATGTATCTGAGCCCTATATGGTTCGAAAGTTGTTGTACGGCGCAATGCTCACATGCTCTGTGATTTTTCCCTAATCTGTTATTTTTTTTGATGATTCATTACATTTGTGTTAGTTTGGATACATATATGACCGAATATTAGATTTTCCCTAATTTTTTGGGTGGCCGTAATTATGATGGTGCCCTAAAGTTGAATTGATGCATTTTTGTGATATATCTGAGCCCTAAAATCTGTCCCCTAAAATTTCTGTGATATATATATGAGCCCTAAAATTTTCTGTAACCTAATTTTTTTGCGATATACCTGAGCCCACAGATATATTTTCATCTCAAAAATCAGATTTTCTATGATATATATGATTTTAATGGTGTCCATATAGTGGATTTTTTCGAGTTCACTCATTTGTTATGTTCTTGTTTCTAGGTTGCTCTTGGCTGTCTGATTCTATGCTCATAGGAGGTGTTCCTCAATTTTCTTGATTGTTGGTTAGCTTATGTGCATTCTGTGTAAGTTGGTGTGTCTTTGTTTTTGCTGAGTTTTGTTCCCATGTGGGTCCTTGTATTTCTAATTTTTGATAGTTAGTTTGTTTGCCTCTTAATTTGGAGGTTGTTGCTTGCTTTGGTCCCTCCTAATGATTGTAATTACGGGGGTTGGTAATTATTACTTTTTGTAATTATGGTTTGGATGCTTTGACGTGATTCATAGTTTTTGTAACTATCCCAATGATTGTAACTTTTTGTAATTATGATATGCTTAGGGCAATGACGATGTAAAACTTATAAGTTTTGTTGGGCAATGATGATGCAATTATTGTTTTTATTTGATTGGGGCAATGATGATGTAAAACTTATAAGTTTTGTTGGGCAATGATGATGCAATTATTTTTTTTATTTGATTGGGGCAACTCATAAATATGTGGGTTTAAAGAGGGCAATGATGATGGCAAATTATTGAATTCATCGTTATTTGTATTGGCAACTATGAAGGCCAGCCAATGGCAAGTGTTACCTACAAATACTAATGTGAACATGTGCAACTGTTCATCTGAGCCCAACATTTAGAGTTAAAGAAAATACATGTTCTCATAATGAAGCAAAAAGATAGATCTAATTCAAAGGAAATCATTTTTCTACTTGGGGGAAAAAGTCCACAACACCAGAGGCACAACCAAGTGTAAGTTTGTGCATAATTTTTTTATTTTTTGACACATATACACTGCATATGATGGGTGTCTTAATGAGCCACTTTTGGGTTTTATGCTGGATAACAGGATACCAGAATGGCTGTATCTCTGTTTTAAAGGAGACCAAAATGCTACATGTGGAAAAATTTCATTGGTATGTTGAGCTTTAATTCTGCTCTTATGTGTTGAAATTCTTTACAATTTTTTTCATAGCATAATTGTATTATGGGTATTGTTTGGTCATTACGGTTTGGTTCTTTACTCGTAATTGTATTATGGGTATTGTTTGGTCCTTTACTCGTGTATATGTAAACTTTGATTACCTGCACTATTTTTTGTACATTAATAGT
>BRYE01000023.1:28594154-28599154 GCA_030159115.1 Actinidia arguta var. hypoleuca
ATCGTTCATTAGAAAGATTGACTGTCCATCCATGACGTCAGTTGAATAGTGGTTAGAATATCATATATACTATTATTTTTGACAAAGTTACTATATATCCCAAGAGGATATTGATTGAATAACAAAAAAATAATAGTATTTTAGACATAAGGACATTTAATTTAAGCACATAGAATTGTATTAAAGGGAGAATTTGTATTAAACGCAAACCTCATGAGAGGTTATTGTAATTTTTTGAACGTCAAAAATATTTTGGATATTAACTCAGAACCTCAAGGTTGTCAATGTATTTCACCCTTAAATAATCCACACGATTTCTACTGGACCACTCTCATATAAGAGAGAGAGAGAGAGAGAGAGAGGAGGGGGGGGGGGGGTTGTCACCTAACAAACAAATATATATGAGAGTACTGGCCTGGGAGGAATAGAGGGAGGGACGTTTCCGCTGGTGGTCGGTCACCTGCACAAACAAAGGCACAAGGTAGGCTTTAATTCCTCAATATATATTCTTGTGGTAATTAATCTCTGGTATCTTCTCAGCTTGTGTTTCAGTTTTTATGTTTCCTTTTTCGTAATCTAGTAGCTAAATTTTGCAACAAACAGTACTGACTTTTCAGTGCTTATGACTCAGTCTTCTTCTTCTTCTTCTTCTTCTTCTTCTTCTTCTAAATATTTCAAGATCTTAAAACCTAGATAGCTCAATGCACTCCTTTTTAAGATTATAATTATAGTCGTGTTAGCCGTTGCGATCGATGCATAAAAGTTTAGTATGGTCCAGTGCAAATTTCACATATCTCTAGATGGTGATTAGATTTAATTCTAATAATTTCTATGCATATAGCATACCATAGAGTCTAGTTTATTCAACAGTACAAAGTATTGGCCTCCATTCGTCCAAGTGGCTCAAAAAAATGTACTGCATCTTAATATTCAGTGTCTTCATTATGAAAAAGCTTAACCAAGAGTACAAAGCAATGTCCGCCATTCATCCAAGTTAATAATAATAAAAAAAATGTACTGCATCTTAATATTCATTGTCTTCTTATGAAAAAGCTTAATCAAGAGTACAAAACACTGTCCTCCATTCATCCAAGTTGATAAAAAATTTACTGCATCTTAATATCCATTGTCTTCATTGGGAGAAATTAGGGTTAATTTCACCTACACTCCTTGAGGTTTGATGTATCGACACTTAGATCTGGTACCTTTTAAAAATAGGCAAATAGACCTCTTGAACTTTAGTATATTAGCAGGTAGACCCCCTGCCGGTAGTGAAGTCAGCATTTTTCATCAATTGACCACTTTGACCGAAAAAAATGTCATAAATTCCCTTGAAAAATTCTCACTCTCTCTCTCTCGTTTTTTTTTTCTTTTTAGTTTTGTATTTTTTTTTCCAGTTTTTTTTTATTAATTTTTTTTAATAATTTCTTTTTATCAAATTTATTTCTTTAAAAGGTGCCGGGTCTAAGTGTCGATACACCCAACCTCAGAGGGTGTAGGTGAAATTAATCCAGAGAAATTATTTAGTGCTCTTATTATGGTTGAAATCAAATATTTGGGCCAAAATTTGACCGGATCGTCATCGATCTTGACCGCCTTGTTGAGAGCTTCTTGAAAAGGTTAAATTCAGATTCGAAAGTCCCTATAAAAGTATTAGCGGACCTATGGTGTTCGTTGGCCTCAAGTTCTTAGATTGTTAAAAAAAGAAAAAAAAAGGCAATAGAAAAATTAGGGTAGAGAAACAAGACATCACAGTATCTCTCCAATATATTTTATTTTTCGGTCTAATAAGCGTTCTTCTTTATATATACCAAGTACTTATTTTTTACGCAAACGGAAAGTCACTAGAGACAGAACACGTCTATCTCAAGAATGTAAAACCTAGAATCCAATAGGGTTCTTGAATCCACAAGAAATAAAGAGAAAATTCTCAGAAATTTTATTAATCAAAACTGAATTGCCCTTTAGGCCACAAGACGCTTAAATAATAATTTAAAAACCCTAATTCGCGTTAATCACGAAATTAGGCAAGAAAATAAGAAAAATTACCATAAAAAATTGAGTTAATGCCCAAATCAAAATCTTCTCTACTTAGAAACCATTTCCTAACAAACGGAATCTTAATTTAATTTTTAAATTAAAAGTTATAGCAAAAACAATAATTACTATAAACGGCAAAATTGCCTTTTCGGAAAGGCAAACGCTGGAATTTTCGCGAAAATTGGCCGGGCTCATGGCCAAAGGCAATGAGTTCTGATCCTCTCGACGATTCCATATAGACCACCAAGTCTCACACAATTCCGACATCGGTCCCCGTGATTTCTACTATTACTTTTTTACTTGTCAGATTTTTTATGTTGTGGTTTACTACGATCTCACTGGTCAAAGAAAACTTGAACTGTCTGTTCTACATCAATTTTGTATCATCTTCATATACCCAATATTTTTTACTTCACTAATTGTTTTACTTGGATATTGCAATATATGCAACATTAGAGGGACAAGGTTTCAATAATGGAAGAGGCTCACGCGTCCTTGAATCAGCTTAAAATTGATGCAATAACTGAAGGAAAGAATGTACTGATTCGAATCGAATGTGTGAAACAGAAGGGTTATGTCACGAAAATAGTGACCGAAATAGAAAAGCTCCATCTTACTATCGACAGCTTCAACTCCTTGCCTTTTGGAAATAACCTTCTGGCCATAACCATTTCTACTCAGGTGATTTATATATATCTACTGCTTTTATTTTTTATTTTTATTTCTAAAATTATATTAAAACCCTAGTACATATGAATATATATATATATATATATATATATATATATATATATATATGTGTGTCTCCTTTGTTGTAGATGGATGATGAGTTCTGTATGACAACCAGCGATCTCCTGACAAATTTACGACTATCGATCACCTGAAAATATATATATGCAAAAGAGGGAGTGTTTCTTTTTCTTTTTCATTTTCTTCTATGTGATTCTGAGTGTTTGCTGCAGTCGGCATCTTATTAACTGCAAGCTCTTTTTGGTTTGGAGTTGTTTATTTTGGCATTTGATTTGTAGCTGGTTCTCTGTTGTAGGATCTCTGTCTGTATGCCTTATTATTTATTGTTATGTTTTCCTAATATTATCAAATAGATCTGTGCTGGGAATATGAAAGTTTACTACTCGCCATGCATTTTTAGATTTATCACGTTTTTCTTTAAAATGAATAATTTATTTTTAAAATTATGCTTGTCTATTTTGTTGGAAGACATATATATATATACGTCACAGTTCAAAATCATTATGTGTACTCACCACCTCAAATTGATGAATTTTCTTTTATTAATAATATATTTAACGGGGTTTACAAAATGAACTAATCTATTCATCAGAATGCTCATTGAATACAATCATGATACTGTATCATGTACTATGCTTTTGTTGTATCACCAATCTATAACATTATAATATGTGAATGTGGAGTAGCCTATTATGCACATGTTCGTTAGAGTGGTTGGTTATATCCTAATATTTTTGTGATACTCGGGATTGTATTGAATTTTTAGATTTATCATATTTATTTTTGGGATAATTGGGATTGAATTCTAATATTGTCACCCAGCAATGTTGTCGTTTCAATCCACAATCATTGGAGTGTTCTTCAACCATATTTTAGAATTTTTTGAACAATTCTAAAAAAATTTAGGATCTATATGGATCTCTCATTCTGTTCTGGAATATCCTAAAATGTTATTGAAATACGAGGTTTGACTCTCAAAAGTATCGACTAGCAATCTATTTGGTTTCACTCTCTCGTTTAAAAGATTAATTGATACAATGTGAAGTGAAATGATTTAAAAAAATATTTTAATAAAAATATGAGTGCAAAATATAATTTATTATTTAAATAACTTATGAATCGTGTCTAGTCAAATATGACTTTGACTAGTTAATGTAGCAAATTTATTTATTCAGACTATTTTAACTAATCTGATTTGAATTATTTTTTTGATTTTTGTTAGCTAAATTATCCAAAATTAACTTTTATAGCCAAACACCCCCTTGGGAAACAAGCACAATAATCCACTTTTGTGGTTAGTATGAGCTGGAAGAGAATATATAGTTCTCCACGCGCCATTGTAGGAGAGTGGGACTGCAAGGTGCCCTAGAGAGAGAAAGAGGGGGACAAATTTGATGTGGCCTTTTCGACAAAAGACGACGATGATCATGCGAACCATCACAGATCTATGCGTTTTCAATCTCTAATTGGCTCATTGAACACGTTCTCGTACGACCGACGGCGTCGTGTTGGCGTGTCGCTAACAGTTGTACGGACGCACCCCTCACACAATACCCGTATTAACTAAATTTCAACATTGGTCCCTATAATTTCACTAAAAATTCGTATTGATCCTCATAATTTTTAGTTTTTTTGATTGCCCGCTATCCTATCCCAATCCAATTGGTTGAGGGAAGCAAACCTGTCGTGGCCCTAAGGAGACTTGAACAGGTGACTCACTGAACACAAAATCATAATTTTTTACCAGTTTGGCTACCCTTAAAGGCAAACCTCATAATTTTTAATTAAGAATATGAAGTTTCAATTTTGTTATAATATTATTAAGCCCAACTCAAATTGGTTAGATGAATGTATAATATTTATAAATTTATAAGGATAGAGATAGGATGGATTGTATTACGTGAAAGGTTAGCTAAGCCAAATAAATGAAAAAATGAACAAGGCCCAAAAGTATCGTCACAAATAGCCGAAGGAACACACAACTCCAATATGAATTTGATATATTTTTTTAAAAGTTTCTTGGTCTTTTTTTTTCATCTTTTCACCCAAAATAAATGTTAATAATAAATTTTTTTTGAAAAATTAATGATGATATTAATAAAAAAAACTATTTTCCAAAAAAATTATAGTAAATTTCTTTTCCGAAATAATTTTTAATAGTTTATTTAACATCAATAATACTGGTTACACAAATAAAACACTAATTTTAA
>BRYE01000023.1:28639154-28641654 GCA_030159115.1 Actinidia arguta var. hypoleuca
ATTTATCTCTTCAGTACGCGTTGGCCTCGCCGCGAACACCGCTCTATGTTTTAGCATGCCTAGAGTGTAAGTCATATGTGCCCTGAGTGTAAGACAAATATGGCTAGGGTGTTAGAATAAAAGTGTTCAACTAGTGGAACATTAAAAATTTCAGGTTTATTCGACTTACACTCTAGGCTTAGTTGAATATTATTTTTTTGGAGAAAATTTATTTAATTATTTTAATTTTTTAAATTAAAAATTACACTTTCTTCTCTGGAGAACTTTCTTTTTGCGAACGGTCACACCGTTTCGAATTTAAACGAAGCAGTAATTATAATTTATTTTCGGAATTTTTTTCTTTAATACGCCAACAGGTGCGATCTTTTAATTTGTGCATAAAGGTCCCTGTGTGTAACTGTTTGGCCGAATGGATGCAATTTAGGCCGAATTAGTGCCTTTCCAAATAGGAGTGACCCTTCAGAAAGGTGTGAAGACTTCTATAAATTCTTCCACCATTCAGCATTCTTCATTCATTCGAAATCATTCTAAGCAAGAGTTAGAGAAGTGCTAAGAGCATCCATCATTCCTTAGTTTATTTGAGAGAGAGGAGACACTTGAGGGTTCGACGTGATCTTCAGATTTGGAGTACTACTATCCGAAGATCGTAGCTGTTGTATCTTGAGAGTCGTACGGCGTATTTCGTAAGTATCAAATGCGGATCGTAAATGACTTAAGAACACTGAATTTAATTCAAGTCCCAGCCATATAAAATTATGCATCCTTAAGTTCATTTCTTTTAAAGTTTATGTTCTTCTTTGTCTTCTACTTTTTATTTTGAAATTCTGTTTAAACTTACTTTCTGAAAATTATTTTAATACATTTTACGTTTTTAAGAAAAAGAACACACAATTTTCTTTTACAACTGTGGGTGCAAGTTGGGCGTGTCCAAGGTACATGTTGAAAAGGGAGCACGCGACTGCTGTGAAGTGGGCAGAGGGAGTGGTGGTAGGGCTAAACGGGAAATGTCTATGGGAGGTGGTTTTATCCTATTAAGTGAAGTGTATGGTAAAGTTATTAATGGATGGTTCCTAACACGTCGTAATTTTTTTTTCATATTGGTTTTGATTCGGTGTGATTAAGTTTGCGGAACTCCATTTGGACTGAAGAATATTTTCTCCATTAACCATGTTAGCAGTGGTTCACGGAAGGTTGGGATTGATATGAAGTTAAAATAGAAGGATTTAATTTGAAAAAAATTAAAACTTAGGTGTTAATTTGTTACTATGATCACACATTGGGGTATTTTGTAATTTCCCGGGAGAAGTAACACGTGCGTTGCGCACGCTCCACGCTCATTTGCATGCGTGTTGTTTTTAAGCCATTTCCTCCTTCCCCTTATTGGAAACAACAAAGCTTTGGCCACGCGTGTAACAAAGCAACGCAGATAAGCTTCCTCTACCTAGTACGTTCTATGTAGCGCGTTTCTCCCACGCTATTGTACATATGAAAATGAAACTCCTTGAACTTCAAACCCAATTTTAGGTTCGTTTGAATTAAGTTGATTTTGTGATTTCTGACTAAAAGTATAAAAAGATGAAAAAAAATCAAAAAACAAGGAAGAGAAAAATCTCGTAACCCAAACTAAGCCTAAATCGACTGAGAGGGTTAGACTTTTTTGTGAAGTCTCAACGTTGTTCTAACTTTTATGATGATTAAAAGCATCTATGTCAGTTTCACTAAATTTGAATCAAATTATAACTAAAAATCATTACTTTTATTTCAGTTAGTCACTTTATATAAGTTAATTCCATCAGTTTTTCTATCACATAAAATAATATTAAAATAAATATAAAATGAATAGTGTATAGATAAAATTGGCTAAGAATTGTAATAATATTAAAATTGTGGACTATTTTAGCTATTCTAATGAGGATACTTTTAATATTCTAATAGCAAAATTATCCAAAAAAAACTTTTAAAGGCCTAACTCAAGGATTGATCCCTGAAACTAGATCTTATAGGGGTCACCCCTTGATGAGTGCTAAACAACATAACATTTAATCATTTAGTGGTAAGTCGTGATTTTTTATATTGGCGCTTGTCAGCATTAAATTACAAACTCGCACATTGACTAGCGGCTGTATCTTTCCTCCAGATACTAAGTACGGTTTGCCTAGACTTTAAAGACACATTCACTCATATTTTTGCTTAAACATATATAGGTGATTGACTGCTTGAGAAGATTTGAATTTGAGACCTTGAAGTTAAAAATTCTAAGTCTTTATCAATCAAACTAATCCACTTGATTAAAAAAAAGACTTCTAGCTAATGTGATTTGGATGCTCTTATTAATACATGATTTGCTACGACGGTGCACTACACTGTTTTCTAAATCGCGTGGGGATACAAATTAAACTGGCCGAAGATTTTTTGCAGTCTTTGTTGAAGACATTGCCACCAATGCCACGCGTTGCGCACCATGAACCGTCATTCGAAGCATGGGGCTACCATCGACAAA
>BRYE01000023.1:28661654-28669154 GCA_030159115.1 Actinidia arguta var. hypoleuca
TGAATGAGAACAACGCTCGCCTGATACAACATCTCACCATAAACAACCCGCCACCTCTTACTGTGCTTGTTCCAGAAGCTAGTCGATCTCGCCGTCCTCGTTGGTCAAGCAACCGTGAATCTCAGAGTCACCAAAGCACTGGTCGGGCCTGAAATCGCCGACCCCAATCACTGAGCTTACGCTCTAGGCGAGAAAAAAGCCCTGTTTCATCAGAGTCTGAATTGTCTAGCCAGACTCACGAAGTAGAGGGCGAGGAGATCAGGAGGAGAGGACAGTCACATCGCTGTAATGACAAGGCGCCCAAAGGAGTCCACTACTCAAAGGTCAGGGACTTGGACGCCAAGATTGATGCCATTAATACAGGGAAAATGCCCCAGTTATTATAGATACCCTGATATGATAGATCGAGCCGCCATTCACATAAAGAGTCATGAGGACCAGTGTTTCCTCCAAGTTTAAACTGCCATCTCAGCTTAGAGTATATGAAGGGAAGACAGATCCAATGGACCACCTGGACTTGTACAGAAACCTAGCGGCGCTCCGGGAATACTAGGATGAGGTGATATGCAAAACCTTCTTGGCGAGAACCTGGATCAGAAAGTTGACTCCTAGGACCATTGATTCATTCGGCGACCTAAGCAGGCTTTTGTTGCCAATTTTATGAGTTGCAAGGTCAGACAGAAGAATACCTCTCACCTTTTCACAGTCCACCAAAAAGAAGGAGAAAGCCCAAAATACTACGTCAAGCGGTTCAACCAAGCTGTGCTAGAGGTGGAAGACCCCAGTGATAAATTGGTAATCATGACAATGATGGAAGGACTTCGCCCAGGATCACTGTTTGATTCTCTCTCCAAAAATGTTCTAAAGACCCAATCGGCACTCCAGAGCAAAGTCGATAAATAGATCGCCGCAAAAGAATTGGTCGAGGCCAAGCACAGAAGGCGAGAAAGAGATGATTACAAAAGAAAGAAGCCTGATACTAGACGAGCTGATTACAAAGAGGAGGTGAAAAGCAAGAGGTCATATCGAGATGCTATGAGGCAAATCAATGACATGCACTCTCACACTCCACCTTGTCAACCTGATTTGGTTTTACCTCCTCATAATACTTATATAGCCTAGGTGCTTATGGAGATAAAAAATGAAGAGTTTATAAAGTGGCCGGGGAAGATTGAGATCAATCCCCATAAGAGGAACAAGAACAAGCATTGCAAGTTTCACAAGGATTATGGGCACAACATTGAAGATTGTTTCCAACTTAAGAAACAAATAGCCGACTTGATCAAGAGAGGATATTTGAGAAAATATGTTACTGATTGCCCGTAGCTCAACTCGCCTAATATAAGATATGGCGACAATAGACCAATGGTAGGAGAAATCCAAGTGATCAATGGTGGGTTTGGTTCAGGAGGATGTTCAAGTTCATCCCGGAAGAGACATGCTAGAAGTGCTAATGGGTGAGCTGAAGAAGAAGTTTACGACATCTCCACACCAACGGTTGGGGCTCACCAGCTCATTACCTTTATCAATGATGACCTGAGAGGCTTGCATCTCCCCCATGATGACGCCCTGGTCATCTCTATTACCTTTGCCAATTTCAACATACAGAGAATCTTGGTTGATAACGGGAGTTCCGCGGATATCTTGTTCATCTCGGCGTTCGATAAGATAAAAATTGGGCGAGATAAGCTCCATCTGTTTCACATTCCTCTAGTCAGATTCGGAGGAAACATAACACGTCCACTTGGGTGGATCAAGTTGCCTATGACCTTAGGGATTGAGCCCCACCAGACTACAATATGACAATATTTCATTATGGTGGATTGCCCTTCGCCCTACAATGCAATCCTAGGTCACCCTATGTTGCGTGAGATCAAGGCCACCACCTCAACTTATCACTTGATGATAAAGTTTCCCATTTCAACAAGAGTAGGCGAGGTGAGAGGTGACCATAAAGTTGCTAGACAAGGCTTCATCATGGCCTTGAATCTTCACCAAAATCAAGTTTTCAATAGCAATTACAGATTGACGATGCCGAGAGGGAGGCATTGAGAGACAAGGTGGAAGAAATTACCCTCACTAACCCTAGAGAGACAGAGAATACCAAGCCTTTGGAAGTTGCCCCAGTTTTCATAAATCCTGATTACCCAGATCGTCATGTTATGATCAAGACTGAATTGACTGAGGAGTGGCGAAGTGCCCTGGTGGAATTTTTGAAAAAGAACTATGATATTTTTGCATGATCGCAGGGCGATGTTCCAAGAATAGATTCTCGGGTCTCCATTCACAAGCTGTTCACAAATCTCAACCATTCTCCAGTTCCCTAGAAGAGATGAAAGTTCAACCCAGAATGCCTGAAAGTCATAGAAGAAGTGACTAAACTCATCAAAGCCAATGTTATCAAGGAATCCCACTATCCGAATTGGCTCACCAATGTTGTCGTTGCACCCCCCCCCCCCCCCCCCGTCCCAAAAAAAAAGGGAGGAAGTGAAAAGTATGTGTTGACTTTATCGACCTTAACAAGGCATGCCTAAAAGACAGTTTTTTTTTGCCAAAAATTGATCTGATTGTTGACGCAATCTCCAAACATGAACTCCTTAGCTTCATGGACGCATTTTCAGGGTATCATCAGATCAAGATGCATATGTCCGACGTGAAGAAGATTTATTTTATCACGGAGAGAAAATTATACTATTATTAGGTTATGCCTTTTGGGTTGAAGAATGCAGGTGCGACATACCAGAGATTGGTGAATAAGATGTTCAAGAAAATGACTAGGAAAACTATGGAGGTCTACATAGACGACATGCAAGTCAAAAGTCTCAAAGTTGCTGATCACATCACCCACTTGGAGAAAACATTTGGGGTCCTACAGAGGCATCGCATGATGCTGAACGCCTCTAAATGCATCTTTGATGTATCCTCAGGTAAATTCCTTGGCTTCCTTGTGACTAAGCATGTAATTGAATGAGCTTGCCCAGAAACATACATGAGGTGGAGTAGTTAGCTGGATGAGTAGCCGCTCTTAACAAATTCATCTCCCAATTAGTAGACAAATGCCTGTCATTCTTCAAGATTTTGAGAACGAACAGAGCCTTTGAGTAGATAGAAGAGTCTAAGATAGCATTCCAACAACTTAAGGAATATCTTGGGTCACCACCTTTACTCATAGTTCCCAACATGGGTGAGGAGCTCATTTTATATCTCTCCATCTCACCAACAGCATTAAGTGCAGTATTTATCCGAGAGAGAGATAAGATTCAGAAACCCGTATACTATGTCAGTAAAGTCCTCATGGAAGCCGAGACCAAGTACTTGAGAATTGAGAAGCTCGCCTATGCACTCCTAATTGCCGCTAGAAAGTTTCCACTATTTTAAGGCACATCCTATTGTGGTTCTGACTGATCAACCTCTAAAATATATTCTCTAACGACCTGACACCTCACAACGACTTCTCAAATGGTCTATTGAACTAAGCGAATTTCATATCAGTTACCGACCAAGAATAGTGATCAAAGCCTAGGCATTGGCCAATTTCATAGCTGAATTTATACATGACCTTGCTCTAGAGTCAAAAGTGATTCCCCCCGAGGTGCAAACTCTAGGAGAATAGAACCCAGATGATGACCTCGCCAGATGAAAGTTTTTCGTAGATGGATCATCCAATCAACATGGCTGTGGTGCGGGACTTGTCCTTCAAACTCCTTCGGGTAGGTCACAAACAACGAAGTTGAATACGAGACTCTCCTCACAAGCCTAAGGGTTGCATCAGAATTGGGAGTGGAATTCTTGGACGTCAATGATTCCCAACTTGTGATAAATCAAGTCCTAGGGAATTACTTCGCCAAAGATCTCTGGATAACAGCCTACCTTGAAGAGATGAAAATCATGTCTATGAAGATTAAAGACTTCAAGATTCGCCAAATTCCAAGATAGGAGAATAAGAAGGTCGATGCTCTGGCTAGCTTCGCCTCAAATTTTGATTTCATCTCAGATAGGAGTATACCTCTAAAATTTTTACCAAGTCCTAGTATTGACATCGTCAAATCCATCTATCAAGCAACCACAAACCCAATGTGGATGGACGATATTGTGGCACATTTTCGAGATGAAACACTACCATCGGACAAGCTCCAAGCTCGTTGGATCCAATACCGAGCAACCAGATTTTGCCTTTTTTAGGAAGTCTTATATAAAATATCCTTCTCAAGACTATTTCTAAGATGCCTCTGACCTAAAAAAATAGATTATGTACTTAGAAAAATTCATGAAGGCATCTTCGAAAATCACTCTAAGGCTGGGTCACTAGTTAGAAAGGCAATTCGACAAGGTTATTTTTGGTCTCAGATGGAGAGAGACGTGGCGACATATACCAGGAAATGTGACAAGTGCCAGAGGTTTGATCCAGTAAGTCATCTCCCTCATACCGAGATAGTGCCAATGGCCAACCAATGGCCATTTGCTCAATGGAAAATTGACATACTCAGACCCTGCCTTAAGCTCCATTATAAAGGAAGTTCTTGATCGTCATTTGTCGATTTAGAATTCCCAATGTTATCATCTCGAACAACTCAAAGCAATTCGACAATGATGGATTCAAGCAGTTCTGCTCAGACCTCGTCATCTCCAACCATTTCTCCTCGCATGGTCATCTTCAATAAATGGTCAGTAGAAATCACCAACATGACAATCTTAAGAAATCTAAAGGCGAGGCTAGAAAAATCCAAGAGTGAATGGGCTTAAAACCTGCTGAACATACTATGGGATTACCACACCACAAGCAAAATCCCTATTGGTGAGACGCCGTATTTAATGGTCTATGGGACAAAATCTATTATACCGGTGGAGATAGGAATGTCGAGCTTCAAGATCTCAAATTTTGACAAGAAGAATAACGAAGCCGAGCTAAGGTTCAACCTTAATCTCTTTGACGAAAAGAGGGAGTGAGCTGCGGTATGCCAAGCAGCCTACAAGCACCAGGTAGCCAAGTACTACAACCAGAGAGTCAAACACATAACTTTCCTACCTGGTGACTTAGGCTTAAGGAAGGTAACACTAGCTACAAAAGATCCCAACGCTAGGAAGCTCGGTCCTACTTGGGAAGGCCTCTACAAAGTTGTCAAAGTGTCCAGGCCAGAAACTCATTGGCTAGAAGACATAACCTCATCCCTGGAATGTTGAGCACCTAAAGAAATATTACCAGTAATCCTTATGATCGCCATGTGATTATGATTGCCTAGACAACAAGATATCGTCATAGTATTGTTTTTGTTAGTTTTTATTATGTTTGCCAATCTCCATGTAGTAGTGATTCTTTTAATAAAATCACATTTCTCCAAGTTTGATTTTATCGTAGTATTCGCCAGTGGATTAAGTCGCCACTTTAAAAAATAATTGTTATCACCAATATCAAAATCGCCCATTCATTAAAAAAATAGAAAATGATAAGGCATCTTGATTGCTAGATAATGATTCGCTTGATTACTTATATCACCATGGTCAGGTTTATCGCTTGCACAAATAAAAACAACAAGAATCGGCCTTGTTCACTTATTAATCAAGTTCGCAAAGATAACTTACTTTGCCTAATAATTGAATTTGCCAGTTTTTCCATTCTAAGGGAAAACATCATCGTGATTTTGATGTCACTTGTCCCTCCACTGTTGACATTGCCTAAGCGGAGGTCGCCAAGGTTATCCCTTTTATTGCCATATTAATATGCCAAGATTAAAGGAATGCATAATTTCGTCAAGGCATTAAACTCGCTAAGCATTTCAGTTTGCCAATAGATTAATTGATTTCATCAATTAATTGTGATCTCCATTGCCTGATTAAGGTAAATAACTTAATACATTCACCTAAAGTGTTTTAGTTCATCAAGTTTATCTCTCCAGATTTATATCGCCAATACAAACATATAAAGAATACAAGAAGAAAATATGCAGAGAGAGAAGATTTTCATTCACGAAAAATTACAAGGATTACAACTCACCATTACAATGAAGAATAAAAAGTTACAAGTATTTAAGGAGAAAGAGGGATGGTATCATCCTTCCCCCCTTCCTTCTTCTCCTTCTCCTCCTCCTCCTCCTCCTCCTCCTTTTTCTCCTCCTCCTCAGTTGCATCTTCCACCTCCTTGAGCAGATCTTGATCAATGCCCATGTCTTCAAGATCGATGCCAAGGTCGGGATGGTGGCGTGCAAGTTGCCTTTTAAAAAAATTAAAGCCTTCGCCAAAATATTTGGAGGCCGTTAGTTTAATAGCCTCCTGAAAATTGTTAGAGGACCTGAATTCCTTAATGGCTGTCTTTTTGGCAGTGGCTACCTGCTTTTGTAGCCTCCCAACCTCGGCATCCCAATCTTCTTTTATCTTTTTCAATTCGTTAGCAACCTGCTGCTCTCTGGCTCAGGCCTTGGCTAGTTGCCCTTCCAATTCGTTAGCTAGCTTCTAGGCTTAAGCCGTCTTGCCCTCAAGCAAGGCAACCCAACCTTGTTGAAGATTCAACTCGTCCCTAGCGTTCTTGTTTCGAACGACAAGGAAAGACCCGAGCACAACTGCCTGCTACATATAAGTTTTTGTGATCACCTTGAATAAATGAAAGGACAAGAGCAAAAATTAAGATTAAAATCGAGTAGATACCTGGCCAATGATATGGAAGAGCTTTGTAACCACCTAATCCAGGGTTAATTTTTTCACATTTTCTTTGTCAGCAAGTGGAATCACCCCACCCCCCAGAATTTTCTCCGTCACAAAAGGACTTCCAAGGATGGAGGCTCTGGGCAGCAACAGGATTGGCCGAGGTGCTTTTCCCTGGAGCACCAACAGATGTTTCTCCCTTCTTTGCTACCCTAGTTGACGTCGCCTTTTTTTTTTTTTATCCTTGGGCGGTGAGGTGGGTCCCTTGTCCTTGGCGTTAGAAGCTATTTTGCCCTTTTTGCTGGGCAAGGTATCAGAAACATCATCCCGAAGTCGTTTCTCCCGGATCACCATGCCCTTGGTTCATGAGGTGGCAACCTTGGACATTGCTGCAAAAGAGAAAACCAACATCAAACAAGAGACGAGATAAAATACTTGGAAAAAAAAGAGACAGTACCATTCGATCTAAGCTCAGGGGTAGTCATGGGCTGACCAAGCCTCCGATTTAGAGCTCGAGCTCGAACAATATGGTCCCAAACCTAAGATTGGGTCTTGAGTTTTTTCCCTTAACAACCTTAACATTGTTAGATTAGGAAGGCGAGGTAAAATTCTCCTCATTTTCTTTCTGATGGTTCCTATGTATTTTATCGAGCCATCTCAGGAATGATTGTTTTGACGAGGTTCACTTTAGGAGTGATGAGACTTACCCTCATCACCCGCAACAGGAGCTGCCCTACCCGCTAGTACATCCTCGCCGTCATCCCCACCATTGGAGGCCATCGACTTAGATGGAAGGTCGAAACTCATGTGAAAAGTTTTGGAACCAAGGACTACTTTGATTGAGTAGAGATTTCCTCCCTCTAT
>BRYE01000023.1:28674154-28679154 GCA_030159115.1 Actinidia arguta var. hypoleuca
TGAGTTTGATTCGCAATTGTTGGTTCGTAGTCAGTTCAGATCTGACCTAGTTGATTCGTTTTCGATTTTGTTTTAGTCTATTGGTTCAATAATCGGATCTGTTTGCAATGGCTGGTGAAAGAGATGACTCTCTGCAATCGATCAGTGTTCGATTGAATGGCAAGAACTATTCCTATTGGTGTTACGTTATGAAGAATTTTTTGAAGGGCAAGAAGTTATGGCGCTATGTCAGCGGGGTTTCGATCAAGCCAGCAGATGACAAGGTTAAGGATTATGCAGATCTGTTGGATACTTGGGAGGCCGACAATTCAAAAATCATTACTTGGATAAATAACTCTGTTGAGCACTCTATTGGTACGCAGTTGGCCAAGTATGACACAGCCAAGCAGGTTTGGGATCACTTGGCTAAGTTATACACGCACTCCAATTTTGCCCAGAGGTATCAATTGGAATCTGATATTCGTGCAGTGCAGCAACAGGATATGACTGTGCAAGAGTTTTACACGACTCTTACTGGTCTATGGGACCAGCTTGCTCTCACAGAGCCTCTATCTCTGCAGAGTAATTCTGATTATATTCTTCATCGAGAAGAGCAGCGGCTTGTTCAATTTTTGATGGCTCTTCGATCTGACTTTGAGGGTATTCGTGGTAATATCCTGCATCGAAACCCACATCCGTCTGTTGATGATGTGGTTAGTGAGTTGTTGGCTGAAGAAACTCGTCTCAAGACCTTGGCTGGCAAGGGAATTCTTGCTGTTCCTAATCATTCTGTTTTGGCTGTCCCAACGAGATCATATTCTAGCAATCAGAATCAGAATCAGAATTGTTCTTTCCAGAAGCGTACAAACAGTGATGAGTGCAACTTTTGCAAGCAAAAAGGTCATTGGAAAGCTCAGTGCCCTAAGTTGTTGAATCAGTCCCCTGTCTCATCTCAGCAGCAACGTAACCATAAGCCTCCACAACACTCGAATACTGCAGCTCTTGTTCCAGAGGTTGCATTGCCGCTAAATCCCAATATGGTTGCTTTTGCAGATCAGTTTCAGAAGTTCCTCTCTACTCAGGCTCAGTCACACCAACCACCATATGCCATGTCTACTACCTCTTCTACAGGTCTGTCCTCATCGGGTCCCTCAGGTATAACTGCATCCCTGTGGATTTTAGATTCTGGTGCCTCTAACCATATGTCACCAGATTCTTCTGTGTTTAGTTCTACCAAATCTTCTTCTCCTGTTTCTGTTGTTACAGCTGATGGATCTCCTATGCCTTTGTCTTTTATTGATTCTGTTTGCACGCCTACATTGTCTCTTTCTGATGTTTATTGTATTCCATCTCTTAAAATGAATCTTGCTTCAGTTGGTCAGTTGTGTGATTCTGGATTTTCTGTTCATTTTTCTTCCACCTCTTGTTATGTGCAGGATCCACAATCCAAGAAGCTGATTGGGACAGGCCATAGGAAGGGGGGATTATATGTCTTGGATGAGCTGAAAGTGCCCGTTGTTGCTGCTTCCACTCCTGATTTGTCCTCTTTTTGTCTTACTAAAGATTCTTCTAGTTTTTACTTGTGGCATTCTAGACTTGGTCATATTTCGGCCCCTCGTTTAAAATTTTTAGCTTCTAAGGGTTGTTTGGGAAATTTGCATGCTCATGATATTTCCGATTGCAGTGGTTGTAAACTTGCAAAATTTACCGCTTTACCTTTTAATCCCAGTATATCTTTTTCTACTGCACCTTTTCAGTTAATTCATTCTGATGTGTGGGGACCTGCCCCTGTTGTCACTAAAGGAGGGTCCAGATATTATGTATCTTTCATTGATGATTACACTCGATATTGTTGGGTTTATTTCATGAAGTATCGTTCTGAATTTTTTGACATTTACATGGCTTTTAGGGCACTTGTTCGTACTCAGCATGATGCAGTTATAAAATGCTTTAGGGCTGATTTGGGCGGGGAATATACTTCCAATGCATTTGAAAGATTACTCTTATCTGATGGTACAGTGCACCAATCTTCTTGTACTGATACTCCAGCTCAAAATGGGGTTGCTGAAAGAAAACATAGACACATTGTAGAGACAGCCCGTTCCCTTTTGCTATCTGCTAGTGTTCCTAGTATTTTTTGGGGGGAGGCTGTTCTTACAGCTATACATTTGATCAATCGGATTCCGACAGCTCTTACTACTTGAATCTCTCCTTATGAAAGGTTGTTTGGTAGTGCTCCTGATTATTCATCCTTGAAAGTCTTTGGTAGCACATGTTTTGTTCTTCGTCCTGAAGCTGAGCGCAATAAGTTGTCTGCTCGATCTGCTGCATGTGTTTTTCTTGGTTATGGTGAGGGAAGAAAGGGTTATCGTTGTTTTGATCCCGTCTCTAACAAATTTTATGTCTCTCGTCATGTTGTATTTATGGAGCATATTCCTTTCTTCTCTATTCCTTTTCCATCTCATACTGTAACTAAGGCTGATCTGATTCATATTGATCCTTTTTCTGATGATGCCGATGATGTTCTAGACTCTACTGTTTCTTCTCCTAACCCATCTCTTTTGCAGCCTTTTCCTATACATTACTCTCGTAGGTCTAACACACCTACTGATGCTCCCCCTTCTGCGGCCACCCAAGAAGCTCCTGAAGTTGTGGATTCGGCACCGCTTTCTGCCAAGCGTATTCGTAAGTCCACTCAATTGCCTGATTTTGACTACTCTTGTTATTCCAGTTCCTTTACCTCTTTCCTGTCTTCTATTCACAATCTTTGTGAGCCTCAGTCATATACAGAGGCTGCTCGTGACCCTCTTTGACAGCAAGCTATGGATGCGGAACTATCTGCTTTGCATCGCACTGGTACTTGGGATTTGGTGATGCTTCCGCTTGGTAAAAAGGCTATTGGTTCTCGTTGGGTCTATAAAATTAAGACCAACTCTGATGGTTCGGTCGAGCGTTATAAGGCCCGCTTGGTTGCTAAAGGATTTGCTCAACAATATGGCGTGGATTATGAGGAGACCTTTGCTCCTGTTTCAAAGATGACTACTATTCGTGCACTCATTGCAGTGGCTTCTGTTCGTCATTGGCATATTTCTCAATTGGATGTTAAAAATGCCTTCTTGAATGGCGATCTCAAAGAAGAAGTGTATATGGTTCCTCCTCCAGGTGTTGCTCACTCTTCTGGACAGGTTTGCCGACTCAAAAAGGCATTGTATGGTCTCAAACAAGCTCCTAGAGCTTGGTTTGAGAAATTCTCTTTGGTGGTCACATCTCTTGGCTTCTCTCCTAGCCATCATGATTCGGCTTTATTTGTAAAGTCCACTTCTACAGGCCGTATTATCCTTTCTTTGTATGTGGATGACATGATTATTACCGGTGATGATATTGATGGGATTGCTGCTTTGAAGATTGAGTTGGCCCGTCAGTTTGATATGAAGGACTTGGGGTCTCTTCGCTATTTCTTGGGCATCGAAGTTGCCTTCTCGCCTAAGGGTTATTTATTGTCCCAATCCAAATACACTGCAGATATTCTTCAGCGAGCTCGTCTCTCGGACACCAAGACAGTTGATACTCCTCTTGAGCTAAATGCTCGTTATGCTCCTACTGACGGCACTCCCTTACCTGACCCTACCTTGTATCGGACTATAGTTGGGAGCCTTGTCTATCTCACTATCACTCGTCCTGATATTGCACATGCGGTCCATATTGTTAGTCAGTTTGTTACTGCTCCTACCACAGTTCATTGGGCTGCCGTTGTTCGCATTTTGTGGTATCTTCGTGGGACTATTTGCCAGAGTCTTTTGTTCCCTTCGACGTCTTCCTTGGAGCTTTCTGCTTATTCAGATGCTGATTGGGCCGGTGATTCATCTGACCGCAAGTCTATTACAGGCTTTTGTGTATTCTTGGGTGATTCTCTTATTTCTTGGAAGAGCAAAAAACAACAAGTTGTCTCTCGTTCTTCCACTGAAGCAGAGTATCGTGCTATGGCCTCTACCACCAATGAGATTGTTTGGCTGCGTTGGTTGCTAGCAGATATGGGTGTCACGTTCTCTGGACCGACCCCTCTTTATTGTGATAATAAAAGTGCTATTCAGATTGCTCATAACTCAGTTTTTCATGAGCGGACAAAGCATATTGAGATCGATTGCCATACTACTCGTCAGCAACTTGATCGCGGCACGATTTCCCTGCCCTTTGTCACCTCTTCTCTCCAGTTGGCGGATTTTTTTACGAAATCTCAAACAGTGCAGCGATTTCGCTTCTTTGTTGGCAAACTCTCGATGCTGCGCGCTGCTGGATCATGAGTTTGAGGGGGGATGTTAGGAAATAATATTATTATTATTATTGATGTCTTTTATTATTTTTATGTTATTTTAGGTTAGCTTTTATTCCTTTTATTTCCTTGCCTATATAAGGCTTACTTTTGTAATATTCTAATAAGCTTTTGTTAATACAAAACCCTAGCCGTCTCTTTTCTTCTCTATCTCTCCCTTGCAAATTCTATCAAAAGCTAGGAGTGTAAGAAAAATCGAGAAAATCGAACTGATTGAAAAAATCTATTTGGCTCGGTTTTAATTACTAGTCTAAAGGTTTCGGTTTCTAAAATCTATAAATCGATTTTTTTTTATTTGATCAGGTTTTGTTTGGTATCCAATCAACATGAGTTTTTGCATAATTAACGTTAAGAGTGTAAGGAAAATCGAGAAAACTGAACCGATAAATCAAAAAAAAATTATCCGATTTAGTTTTGTGATGTGCAAAATCCAAAACCCCCCGTACCTAACCGAATTACTTGAGTATTTGCTACTAGTTTTAGCTTAGACTTCCATATCTGTTAGTAACATGAATGTTTCTGTTATGTGGTATTCCACATGACTTGGGACAGCAAGAAGAGGAAGCTTGTTTGGTTGGATTTTGCTAGTTTGTTACTGTTATTGCTATCTACTGTTGTTTTTTTTCTTTTTTGCGAACGTGGACTTCTTATAGTCGTATTAGCTCTTGTTAGAGTTCTAATTGAATTTCTA
>BRYE01000023.1:28801654-28804154 GCA_030159115.1 Actinidia arguta var. hypoleuca
TTTTTTTTTTACTTTTCTGGGTTGTCTTTTACAAAATGATACTAACCATTTGTTGATTTTGCCCCTACTCATTTTTTTATTCTATTTTTTTTGCCGATTTTGTCCCTATATATTTTCTTTTTTCTGATTTTGCCCCTAACAATTTGTTGTTGTTGTTTTCGATTTTGCCCCTACTCATTTTTGTTTTTTGCCGATTTTGCCCTGTGCATAGCACGGGCATACTCCTACTAGTATATATATATATATGTAACAAAAAAAATGGTAGCAAAATCATCACGCCTCTCCATTTGAATAATTGAAAGAAAAGCTTAATTGGTATATATATATATATATGTAACAAAAAAATGGTAGCAAAATCATCACGCCTCTTCATTTGAATAATTGAAAGAAAAGCTTAATCGGTTAAACTTTTGCAGAATGATGAAATAAAATATCACTGTCCATGTTCAACCGATTGAGTCTTCTGTCACGTTCAGTTTTTTACACAACTTTTTTACATGGAGTCCTATAATCTGGGCCAGTGGACTTCTTAGCCCATATGTGCTGGGGCCTTTTTTTGTGACGGGTCCATATAAAAGTGTAGGTGCCCAGTCCTTATTGACCTTGGGCTTATGGAACCTGGATGGCCTAAAACCTTAGTGCCGTGGGCCAATCCGATACAAATGTCCCAGTAGCCCATTTTTTTTTTTAGTTAAAGTTGAAAACTTCTTATTGCAACTATTTTGTGCATGGAAATCAAACGCTATGACTGATTGTTAGCTTACTAGTTGCGGTGGGAGTGTGCACGGGTTGGTTTCGGAGATTTGCGAGGAAGATTTTTAATCAATCCGTTCTAAGCGGGTTGGCATTGTTCATACCCATCACTAATCTACCAACCTTTAAAAACGGAAAATTGATTGATTGGTGGGTTGAAATTTAGGAAAACAATTATAAGAAAAATTATAACTTTAACTCAGATTAATCATAGAATAAGAGCCATAAGTACTCTACTATAAATTCTATTAGAGAAGCAGTAAGTAAATATGACAACGAAATGAATTTACCAATGAATTACAGAATTAGTTAGGTGATAAATAAGGTGTAATAGAGCGCATGTGAATCTATTTGTGATTTATATGCATGTAGGTGAGTTGGGTCAAGTTAATAGCAAACCGAGCTGTGAAAAAATTTATCACCTGCCGAATCCAACCCGTTCACCATCTCAAATTACGGGCTCAGGGTGGTGGCTCGAGCAGTTTGAGACGGGTCGACCGGTTGGAAGGTTTCCTTGCACGTGCCTGAGTTGTTGTTGGAGGCTTATGCCGAAGGCACTGCTTTGTGCCAATTTATTGCAGTTCTGACCCGAAGGACGCACTCAATTGGCCCATTTGGTCATAATCAAGCAGAACCTTGGTGTATATATATATATATATAAGAACCAGTTTCTATAATTTATTTAGTAGTTGGAGGAAATTAAAATTCTCGCGAATCTCGGCACCCTTTTTACTTTGATACAGGTTTTGTTTTGGTCCCTCTGTTTGAAAATGTTAATTACCCCATTCTTTTAATCAAGTTTCTTTTTTTTTTTTTTTTATTATTATTATTATTATTATTATTGTTTCATTTTATTGGAAAATGAAAAGCTCGTGATTTTGAAACATGTGATGGTCACGTGACTAGAAATTAAAAAAACTTGATGGTAATTTAGAGGGAAGAGCAGAAACGGAAGTTGATGTAAAATTTAGGGTTAACATGGTTCAAATTGGAATAGTATGGACCTACCATTCCATATATCGACAATTACACGGGTGTAACTGCAATTACTCGTAACCTATAGGTTGTATTTTGTTGATTGGAATCAAATGGTCGTTACATTGAAATAATTATTCATGTGTTTGGTTGATCAAAAAATAATAAAATAGTCATTTCATTTAGAATGACAATTTACTAGAACATATGAATATTTATTTCGCTAGAGTAATTAAAAGAATGCACATTCTACGTTAATTCTTTGCAAAATGAGAATGACTATTCATGTATCATTCCATTTCACTCTTCATTTCTTTCTTTATCAAATTCATTTCATTTAACCAAACACAACCATAGAGTATCGGGTAAACCAAGGTGTAATTACGACCTTAAATCATTGACGGGTTGATAATGATCTTTTATACACATGATTTTTACCATTGTAAGTGATCTAAAAGTATAAGTCGAAAAACTTAAAATAGAGCTTTCCAAAAGTTATTTAAAAAAAAATAAATTTTAAATTATTTTTTTGCCCATAAAAAAAAAATTATGACAAAAATTATAATATAACTTTCAACATAGAAAAAAACAGAAGTTAAAGTTAAAACTTAAGTTCAATGAGCGAGTGAATTTTCAAGATTGCTCGCTATATCCCCAGTTTCAAAAGTATATATTTACAATTACATAAAACGGATAGTGGAAACAAACACTTTCCAATTTTTTTAAAAAAAATAGAACGAGGAATCTACAAACTGATTACCTAGTCGATCTA
>BRYE01000023.1:28816654-28819154 GCA_030159115.1 Actinidia arguta var. hypoleuca
CAACAATAACAAACAAACAAAAAAGGCAAGAAAAATAGAAGGATCCGAAATCAAAAGTACCTTCAGAGTCAAAGAGTAGCCTAGGGCTCGAGCGGATTAGATCAATATCAGTACGTAGAACACGATGAACCCCTCACTACACTGAGGAGACAGAGGAGAGGAGAGGAGAGGAGCGGAGAGGAGAGGATATATATAAAGGACTCGTTTCTCACGATCGAATACGGTTTACATGGATTTTGGTAGGGTAAATTACACTAAAAACCCTCGAACCCCTTAAATATCAGTGTCTATCCCTTATTTTTTAAATACCAATGACGCTCTCTCTCTGTCACTGCGAAGAAAAATTCAAAATTACCTTGATGCCCTCATTTAGTAAGTCTAATTTTTTTTATAAAAATAAAAATAAAAAAAATCACTCCTTTCATGTAAAGTTTAGAGTTTAATACCCCGCTTTTAGGTGGTGACATTTTAGGCGTGGCGGTGGTAATGGTGGACCTGTGATTGTAGGTGGTGGAGCAATGGTGGTCATTATGGGTTGAGGGGCCAAGCGAATTGTTAAAAGAAGGAAAAGTGAGCATTTATACAAGTTCTTTACGCTAACATCTTCAATTTCCATTATGTCAAACAAAAGGGGTAAACTGTAATGCTATTTTCTAAAGATAGGGATATGAGTGTGCTTTCAAAGAGTATAGAGTAAATAGTAGTATTTTAGAGGTATTGAGGGGTATTTGTATAATTTATCGGTTTGATAAATGTAGTCGTCTTTAAAAGCAAAGTACCCCCTATGAATAATTACGTCAAGACCTTATTATTTATTAGGTTTTTATCACTTTTATCACTTCAACTATTTGAGTGTTTTATACTTTGTCTCTAAACTATCAATTGTGTCTACTTCGTTATTAAACTGTCTAATTAAGGTCTATATAGTCATTTTCCAATTACACGTGTTACCTTTAAAGTTTTCTTTACTATGAATAGTCTTAAAGTCATTTTTTTTATTTTTTTAACAATACAATAGATATAGCTTGCTTTGATAAAAATAAGTATTTTCCTTATACATTACTTCATTTGTTCCATATTTCTGGTCCTGTTTTATTATTCTGGACATCTAAAAGATTGTCTATAATTTTTAATTTATATTATTTTTTATAATTTTAACAAGTTTGTAAAAAATAACTAATTGAGATATTTTGATTAGTGTAAAAAAATATCAAATATATATTATTTATTGATTTGATTAAAGAGCAATACTTATTCAATATAAACTTCTCTAGGTATAGGATAAGATAAAAAATGCTTAAGATGTTTTTTTCTTTATCACTTTTAGTTAAAATCTCTCCATAAAGTTACACTCAACATAAACTTATGGTCTAATTTATATTAGTCGCAGACCTGACTCAATGTAGTTTCTAAATCCTTTTTATTTTTTACTTTAGGCCCACTATACTTTTGAAAATATGAATAGTCCAAATGTTTTTACCATTAACTAGATGTAATAGGCGTAGGGATTTAGCATTGGCAAGATTCCTGTTTACAAAAGTAAGACTACTTAACTGCAAGCTTTAGAAGCTTAATTGGAGTTCTTTGCAATTGAAAGTTTGTTTTTGTGTTTTTTTATAATATTTTGGACTTTTAATTATAATTTTATAAATACACTAAGGACTTAATTGATTTCAATTGAATAGTTGAAGGACTAACTGGACCAAATCAATACTTTATGGACTATTTAAACAAAATGTGTATAGTTTAAGGGTGTTTTTTTGTTTTTAATCCTTATTTGTTTAGCGATTATAGGTGTGAAAATTAGGTGATTCTATTTCAACAAATTTCACCCAGTTCCATTTTGTAATTTAGATTTTTGACAATTATAATCACTTTTTTAAAGTTTCTGACACAGTATTGATTTTTTTGCTTTTGAAATTATTATCAAAATTGTCTACTATAGCTAAATTCTTGACAAAAAAATAACAAGAATTCCCTCAAAATTAAGTATTTTATTTTATTTTTTTAATACACCAATTAAAATAAATAAGTACTATCTTTTTTCTTAAAAATATCATTTATTTCTAAATTACTCTATTTTATTTTTTTTATCAATAATTAAACTTAAAAAAATAATTTAAGTTATTTATTTTTTAAGTATTCCTAATCAAAACGTACTTTAAAATAATATTTTTTTTATCTAAATTTATTAAAAAAATAAAATCAATTTTGAGGAAAAAAATATAAATCTAAAAAATAAGGACAATCTTATAATTTTTGTCAATAAATTAGCTCCAGACGGAGTCGTGATAATAATTTTAAAAATAAAAAAAAATCAATAAAAATGCGGCTGTATTAATCAAAACTTTAAGGGAAGTTAATGAAATTTACTAAAATAAAATAATGGGGCTAGAGAGAAACTTTTTTGGTCCAAAGTGATTTTTTTTGTGTGTGGAGAGAGAAAAGTCAGGTAGGCTGTTTCCATCGCTCGATGTTGTAAAATTTTGTCTGCTGCAAA
>BRYE01000023.1:28884154-28886654 GCA_030159115.1 Actinidia arguta var. hypoleuca
TGACATTTGGGATAGACACTGCAAGTATCAGTCTTAAACAAAACACAAGGTAGAGAGGATTGAGTAGCCATTTTAAGACAAGTTTGTTCATCTGGAGGGGTGGAGAGAGACACAAGAGATCTTTAACGGCATGCGATTTTCAGAGGATTCTTCACCTGGGTCCTGGATTTTCAAACTGTCCATGGATCTTGGTTGTACCATCTGTGAGAAGGGGGATGTGGGGGAGAAGGGGAAAGGGGTGGGGGGATGGGGTGTGTTCAACTCCTGCGAAGAGTTTGCAGATGGTAGAGATGTCCTGTTTGCTGCCTAACTGTCATATTGAGCTCTCGTGACTAAACAATTGTAGCAAAGTTTGGAGCTGAGGGCTGCCTGCTTGAGAATCACATGAGTGTTCTAGTTCTGCGGGTAGTGACTTGACCAAGAGTGTCTAGTATGTACATATCACATGGATTGGTGAAATAGTTGGACGAAGCATGTATGATTTGTTATACGATGATTATGATAATAAATGTATTCTAGACATCAATAAGTCATACCCAGAATTAGATTGCAAAAATCTGTCCAGAGTCCAGACAATAAATGTAGGGTATGGATTCCACCCTGGTGTATTGTGGGATATACTCAAAGTGAATTTGGTCCACGCTCAAGGTTTTGGACCATTTTATGTGGTTTAATTATATAACCCCCAAGTGTTACCATGGCATCGCTAATTATGTGTCCATTTTGATTGCCCTCTTTTATCTAGGGTTGTTATGCTTTGGACTCATTTAATATGAATTGAAACCTCTTTTAAGGTAATTATTGTATTGTTATGGTGTATGCTTTGATGTGTGTCAGTTGTTGCGTAGGATTGCTTATTTAGAGAAATCTTGACGTAGCAAATGGATATGGTGGGTGATGTTATACCTTGGTTACAGTTATGCAAAGTTTCTTTGGAAATGCAAATACTTGTGCTATGGTTGTTAAGTTATATCAACCCTTATGATTTTATGTCATGTATATTTTTTTGGGTAAAAGCTACATGTTTTGATCTACTAGTGCCATCCTCGGTTAGTCACAGCTACTGGGCGACAATAGTCATGCTGGTAGCCCTATAATTGAGATGTCTCACCCTTGCCATCATGGCTTTTATGTTTGGATGCTAGTAGTCGACTCGGTTATTCCTATGTAGTAGGTCCGATGGTTTGGCATCATGTGAAATCTTTGTTATATTGAGGTTCATGCAACATGTGTAGTTGCAAGGATTACAGTTAGCTTTCTAAAAGCTCTTTGATATGGAAATATTTTAAGGTTTGATAAAAGCTCTCGAATATTTCGAGAATTAAATGGATTGGATATCCATGAGTGTTGTGTAACCATTGTTTTCTTTACTCACTGGGCTTTAGCTTATGCATTATATTTACATGTTTTCAGGTAATGATAACTAGATGGGAGTCATGCTTATTTGCATGTATATTTGACATAGAAGGTTTGTACGTCCTTAAAGTTTATACGTATTGAGATCATTGAAAATGTTGAGTTGTGGGGTCTACGTGGATGTACTCCTTAATTTATAAATTCTATCTTTTGTACTTGGGCAATGAGTTCGTCTGTGAAGCAAGGATCACATTATTATTGTTTTATTAAAGTCTTATACACTTCTGCAATAATTATGGAATAAAATTGTATTAAATCAATCTATGAAACAAATGCACTTGATTTCATTTTTGTTTAGGCATTTGATAGCTTGTGGCTACTGACATATCACTCCCCTAACTCTTCTCAAGTGGGTTTTGGGTTGTGACAAATTCTAAATATGGAATAACTCTTTAGACATTAGAATAAATATATAATATGTATTTATATAAGAGATAAAAATTGTATATCCCAAAAATTAGAAAATAATTAGGTACAAAGGGAAATGTTTAAACTGTAAATGGTGCATTAAGTAATCAACTGTAATAGAGATTAAGAGGCGATTCAAGGGCTGATCATGTGGACCATCAAATCATCTAATCTGATTTTGATTTTGTAATGAATTACAAATTTCTAAGTTTTCATTCATTTTTCTGTTATAAGTTTCAATGTTCATATGAAAATTGTAGCCATGCAATTTTTTGCACTTATCAGTTACCAGGTATGCCCCAGTCCCATGTTCTTATGTCTTAGTAAATCCATAATGTTGTTACTTTGTGATTTACTGCCTGTTATCCATTTTATGGCTTTGTAGTTTTGTTTTACTCAGATTTTTTTGTAGCATATAAGTAATCTAGGTGTTTCATTTGAATGTCTATTTTTTGTCATATCCACTTACTTTTATCTAATTTTTGGATACTTTTTTGCCATGTCAACACCTCCCTAGTTTGGTGGCGTGATGTGTTGATCCTTAGACGCACACTTGCGCCGACACTCATACCTGAGTATGCATAGCATAGGTTTAAAGACAAAATTAAAAAAATTAGCTTTAAGGGCCAAGTAGGTAAACACTTAGGGCTCTTTCTAGAGTTGAGAGCTGCTCCTC
>BRYE01000023.1:28921654-28924154 GCA_030159115.1 Actinidia arguta var. hypoleuca
TGTTTTCCTATAATCTGAACATTAACATTAGTCCAGTTATTTTGTTTTATAATAGATTCAAAATTACCCACTGGAAGCTTAAAAGCACTAGCTTCAATGGTATAGTCATTACCTTGTGAATTCTGACCATATTCAAGAGTGAAATTGGAAGGTGGATAAACTGATGTAAGAGTTTTTCCTCCAATCAATTTCCATTCACATTCAAAATCAGTTAATACACAGACACTATTAATATTATCATTGGAATATCCATGTTGTTCCAAAAAGTCAAAGTGATACTGACTATAATGTTTCTTTATAAACCATTCAGGAAAAGGTATAACTTTCCTAATAGTTTGAAGATGTAAATAATATTCATCTTTCATTTTTTTAATAAATTCCTTATTAAAATTTCTATACATTCTTAAAAAACCTGAATACTTAGGTTGTCTAAGAATATCTTTACAGTAATCTACTAATAAATGATGGTCTGAACCATCAATATCAAAAAGAGAATTAATCATATTTGAAAATTTATTTCACTAGCAGAAGGAATATTCTGCTCTTTGTAAACTCCATGGGGAATTTTATTAGGAGATATCCTAATACCTTCTAAAGATATATTATCATCCATATCACTTTCTGATACATTACTAGCCGTAGATGGTCTAGCACTAGATGAAGGAATTGAAACCTTATAAGGTATTTCTATATTATTAATAGAATAACTTCTATTTAATTTAGGCAAATTTTTCCTAAAATTAAGGAAAACCTCGCCATCAATATTTTCAACTATTGATTCAATATCCCTATGTATAATAGGTTTAGGAGGTATAGCCCTCTGAATAGTCCATCTTTCTGGAAAATCAATATTTTCCCATTTTATCAACTTATTAGTTGCTGTAAAAGATGTGTTTAACATATTTGACTCTATCAGAGTAGTATATCCTAGTTGATTTCCAACTTGTTTAATATTAGGAGTTAATGTATTCATTAATTTAAAATACACTCTGTAAATAACAGCTACAGTTTCTGCTCCTGGTAGGAAATCATATCCTTTAGTTAATAGTTTTAACTGAACAGATTCACATATATGTCTATCAGTTAAAGATAAAGTTAAATTAGGATAAACATTAAAATATACTGGACCGTGACTTAAACTAGTCTCAACAGCACCCATTATGGATGGAGTCCAGCTCAAACATCTAGCATCTCTTAAAGTTGCTTGTATACATGCATTTAAACCTAATAAAGTTAATGGTTTAAAAGCTATTTGAACCAACCCAATATGCATAAATTTATATTTCCCTCTATATCTAATAATATCATGAGGTTTAATTAAATTTATACTTTCATTATCAGGACCTACACTTAAGGTCTGTTCCATGGTTTTAACAGCCATACTGCTTCTTAGTTCAAATAAACCTTTCCTATATATAGTACTTGGTTGGACTAATGGAATTGTCCACTTGTTTAATTGTTCTTTAATATTTTCATATTCAATAAGATCAGTATTTTTAACTGATTCATCATTATCAATATTCTGAATATCAGAAATATGCAAAGAACTCGATATAGAAGTGGATAAATTATCGGCCATATAATTCTTATAAAATCTGTTAGCCACCAGGTTTCTCTGAGTTTTTTTTTTTTTTTTTTTTTTTTTTTTTTTTTTTTTTTTTTTTTAATTTGATCATACTAATATGACCTTGTAGATTTACAGTATTCATTAATCTTCTTTCTTGCAGGATGAGATAAATGGATTATTTATGAATCAATAAAGATTCCTAAAATTAATCAAAAGCAGTTCCAGTCCTTATATGAGCTTAAATGGATAGCTTAAATGGACCTCAACAGCCTTTCAACGCCATCCTCGGCCAACACGGCAAAAGGGTCACCCCAGCTATCACCCAGCTCACTTTAAGACTATTGACATACTAACTGATTAATTTTAACTGGAATAATCCTTCCCAAGCCTATCAAAGATGGAAGATTATGATACTGTTAAACCGTCACAGGGGATCATATATGTATGACTGTTTATGTACAGAATATTAAAAGTACATAAATGTAAACTACATTAATAGCATAATTAATGAAACTCAGAGAGGTACCTGTTATGGCTAACAGAAGGCGTTATAAACTCAAAAGTCTTCAAATTAATATGTTAAAATTTGATCCTAAAAATATAGATCATATTGAAGATGTAGAAAAAATATTTTTAGATCTTCAAGATAACAGTAATGATTTATATAAAATAAAGTATAAAGACTTTAATAGTGATATAAAATATAGACAAGGTTTAAATACCAGTGTAGGAGGATCAGGAAGGCATTATTATCCTAGGCCTACTCCTCCTGATATATTATTTGAGGAAACTCCTCAACATGATCAAAGATTTTTCCAAGGTAGTGAACTTTACTGCTGGGAAATTGATGGTAAATCTGATTTTCTTATCATGAATACTATTCATGAAATGATGATATATGCTACTGCCTGTAAAAACAGGAATAATGATGAT
>BRYE01000023.1:28939154-28941654 GCA_030159115.1 Actinidia arguta var. hypoleuca
TAATTTAAAATTGCATTTGGATCAATAATTTGGTGAGATAAATGAAAATACAAAATAGAAAAGATATATGTGATTCAATGATTCCAAATAATCGAATCGTCTAATTTTTTCTTTTTCTTTTTCTTTTTCTTTTTCATTTTCAGTTTGAGTTTTCATTTTCTTTCAATGACCAAATTCTTAATCCAAATACAACTTACAAAAATTAGAAAAAATTGATAAAAAAACAAACAACTTGGGGCAATGGACCCTGATAGCCGATTTCCCCTTTCAAAACGATGATTTTACCTGATTACCAAAAATAAAGAGAAAAAGGAAACATTGACAGAGGATTGAACATCTTTTAATTAAGGTTTTAATTTCTCATATTAAATTATACAATATCAATTAAAGCAATGCTATACCATTCAATTAAAAATATATAGGTTGAAAAAAATATTACTGTTTTAAAAATATTATCGTTGGAATAATATAACAATTTCAAGAATATGATGGTTCAAAAAAAACTTAAGAATATAATGAATAAATAGTAAAAATATATATTCTGTTGTGGTAAAAATTTGGGAGAGCAACCAACAGTCAGAATTGCTCCTCGGCCTCGGCACTGGACCTCGGCCTAAACTGGGGCGACCTGCACACTAGTGAACAAAAGTAATCGGCCGGGGTGAGGCCGCTCAACCCCCCCCCCCCCCCCCCCCGGCGTATGAATCCGACTAAGGCGATTAAGAGATAAATTAAGGCAGTATGAAAAGCACAATAATAAATGTGTGTGGTGCCTGTGTTGAGCATACCTTTTTAACTATGAGGGAGCGGCCTTTATATAGACGGAGTACTGAGCCGTGTCAGTGAATTATGGCGAGTTCCTCGGAAGGATAAGCATGGGAGGATATCCTAATAAAATCTGGAGACTAATATGAGGATGTCATCTGGTGAGCAATCCGTATTCTCAGGTGTTGTGATGGAGCTGAAGTCTATTGGGGACAGTTTTCTTGTAGAGGTGGAACTCTTCATGGAAGAGGACTCCAATTGGGTAGAGGAGTAACGGATGAGGAGTTTTATGACAATAGACTTCTAATGAAGATGGAGTTATTTTGGAGAATCAAGTATGTGGAGATGTTTCTGCCTCAGGCGAGTTAAACCACCTTGACCAATGGCAATCTAGATGAACTGTTTTGCATAGACGAATTGGAGCCCGTTTTGTTAGTAATATGAGGCGACCGGAAAGATGAGTCTGGAACCTTAGGGCGACATGCCTTAATCGGATTACATTTAGATTTAGACTTCGCCCGAATTATCCCACATCATATTCTAATTGAATAGAATTATAATAGAGATACTGATAGAGTTAGTGCTTAAAAAACACTACACCATTAAAGAAATACATCTAATCCGTTCAGATATTGACACGTACATGTTTTAAAAAGAAAAACGAGTTGTTTTATTAAATAAATATTATAGTTTTTAATGGTAATTAGGTTTAAGATATTAATGAATTTGGTGCGGCTAAAGAGTTAAATTCTTTATTTAAATAGAATCACCCAAATTGGGTGCTTTTACAGAATAATGCTAGCATTATTCTAAACTAAGCATTATTTTTGCTTAGAATTGCATGTAGTTTATATATATATTTTTATTATATTTATCATTTAAACTAGGGCTAATTACAGTTTATCCCCTCAAACTATTGGTATTTTTTAATTTACCTCTTAAACTAAAAATACTTACAAATCACCCAATATAGTAGTGTTATATATATATATATATATAAAGAGAGATAAATACATAATCTTACATGCGTTTATAAAGAGAGATGTTAGTGAAGTTGCAGGGCTTTGCAAGGGGAGAGAAAAATATAATTTTTTCATACTAGAGTTTTAAAGGATGAGGTTTGTCATATGAGAGAAATAAATATATATAGAGAGAGTATGTGACGAGTGGTAAATTAAAGGTTAATGGGGTAAAATAAAAAACGTGTACAGTTTAAGGAGTTAAATTGTAAGTAAGCCTAAATTAAATTAATTATAAAATAATAATTTTATATATTTTCGTTAACGGAGTAGGGAACTAGTTTCGTTTTTGGTAGTTTGAGAAGGTGACTTGTTAGGTTTTTTAGTGTAAGGGCGTAAAGTGAAAATATGAATAATTCAAGGAGTAAACTGTAATTAACCCTTTAAACTATCATTTTGTTTTTTATTAACCTTAAAATTAGCTCTTACAAAGCACATGACGATTTTCATCTATTTATGTGGTGGACTATATTAACTTAATTATGCGAGCTAGACAACAGGTGAGGTTCCATTGAAAACTAGCCAAAAGTTGGAAGGACTAGTTGATAATTTATACTTAAATGGTCCTTAATATGGCTTGATTTTGATTAAGGTAAATTACACTCGCATTCCTTGATGTAATTGACTAATATATCCTTTTTTCCCCTAAAATTACACATTTTCCCTTTTAGTTTGCTTTTTTAATATGAGATTCCTCTTCCATTAGCTGACCATCC
>BRYE01000023.1:29024154-29026654 GCA_030159115.1 Actinidia arguta var. hypoleuca
TTGTGCTAAAACTTTTTTTATATCAAAATCTATGTTTTTTCAGTTCCTTTTAAAAAGAAAGATTTGAAAATATAAAAAAAATCATTTAATTTAAAAAAAACACTAAAAATAAAAATAAAATTATTTTTACTCAAAAAATTAACTAGTTTTTTTTCAAAGTATATTAAAATGTGGGGTAATTAATATACAAATGAATAATGTACAAATAATCATTAAAATATATTAAAAATTGTATCGATATCCACACAATGTTCATTTACCGCATAACAAAAATAGAATGTGTGGTATAAAGTGTAAGAAATAATAATGCATGGTTGAAGTTACTCTATTTTGTTTTCAAAAGGGAATTATTTAAGCATAGTTGGAGAAGCGACAATGAGGTGCGTGTCAAACTAGGGCTAAAATAGTAATAGCATCTCTGAGGCGTGACGTGGCGAGGGCCCATTTGTTGCATGTTTTGAATCATTATTAGACACCCTCCACGTTCTCCGTGATAATTTTTGAGAAAAATTTCACTTTTCCCCTTGTAGTTTGGATCATATGCAGATAACCTTCTCACGTTTAGAAATTATCAAATAACACCCTATTATTTGAGGACCAAAATGCATCTTTAACCGTTATTAATGGTAGTTATAAATATACCTGAATTCCCTCGTCTTCGTGGAAGCATCACTAAATCTCCCTCTCACATAACACATGGAACCTCTACCTACATATAAACATATACAACTATATCGACATCAATTTATTTTTTCTTCCTACGTTTATTTTTTATGGGCTACAAAAAATAATTTATAAAAAAGTTAATATTAAGAGAGAGAGAGGGGAGAAGACAGTGGCGGCTCAAGAAATTTTTATTAATGGTGTCATGTAAAAATTTATACACAAATTTTATTAATGGGGACAAATATATTTTTTTATGGGTTCAACTTTCTTTAAAAAATATATATAACACTAAAAATATATATTTTTTAACATTTTTCAAAGACTGATGGGGTCAGCTGACCTCATAACATACATGTGACGCCGCTTCTGGGAGAATATGAACTTTTAATTTATATTTTTTTAAGGGTATGATTTAAAAATCAAGAGAAGTTTTCATTTTACTTATTTCAAATGCCATTTTATAACCTAATGGCTACGAGCAAGATAATATTATCACGAATTGATGTTCAAGATTACTTATTAAAAACTTTATTGGTTCAATTCCTACCTCAATTTTTTGTAATATTGTGTATGTATATAAAAATATATGATTTTTTGTGTAATGATTTAATGATGTTGGGGTACGTTTTCTCAGCAATGGGGAAGCCATTACTACCCAACCAAGAGCACGGTAGGGTACGAAAATTAGAAAATTTCTGACCTAAATATTTGTCATGTCTAGCATTTGCTATTATTTTACTATAATACCCCTACTACTTATAGACCTTTTTTTTTATTACTTTGCCTAATGCGTTTTTTTTTTGGCTATAAATTCTTAATGTTGTAATTTATATCTTCAGATTATGCGTTGTTTTTATTCTCAGTTTCTTACTAGTAGTACCCTTTTATGTTTGCTTGTGTAAAGAAAAAAGAAAAAAGAAAAAAGAAAAAATACGACCGACTCCTCTCTCTCTCTCTATGCCTATCCGAATTATTTAGTATTATTAGAGTATTTCTTTACAATATTAAATAAAATGATACATGTGTATATGTTGGACACATTTTTAAAAAAAAAATAGTTATCTCAATGTTTAGACCAATAAAATTAGAAATCCAAAAAAAAAACTAGTAGAAAATAATAATAAATCTCACTATTTAAACCACTGTTCTAAAAATCGGCCGCCTAGGCGCTAGGCCCCCTCGGCCGCCTAGGCCATTAGAGTATTTCTTTACAATATTTTTCAAAGACTGATGGGGTCAGCTGACCCCATCAACATACATGTGGTGCACCCGGAGAAGATGGACTTTTAATTAACATTTTTCTAATGGTATAATTTAAAAATCAAGAGAAGTTTTCATTTTACTTATTTTAAATGCCATTTTATAACCTAATGGCGATAGGCAAGATAATATTATCATGAAATGATGTTCGAGATTACTTATTAAAAACTTTATTGGTTCAATTCCTACCTCAATTTTTTGTAATATTGTGTATGTATATAAAAATATATGATTTTTTGTGTAATGATTTAATGATGTTGGGGTACGTTTTCTCAGCAATTGGGAAGCCATTACTACCCAACCAAGAGCACGTAGGGTACGGAAATTAGAAAATTTCTGACCTAAACATTCGTCATGTCTAGCATTCGCTATTATTTTACTGTAATACCCCTACTACTTATAGACCTTTTTTATTATTACTTTGCCTCTTGCGTTTTTTTTTTTGCTATAAATTCCTAATGTTGTAATTTATATTTTCAGATTATGCGTTGTTTTTATTCTCAGTTTCTTACTAGTAGTACCCTTTTATGTTTGCTTGTGTAAAGAAAAAAGAAAAAAAGAAAAAAAGAAAAAA
>BRYE01000023.1:29176654-29184154 GCA_030159115.1 Actinidia arguta var. hypoleuca
TATTATTTTCTTATGCATTTTTATGATAAATCAAACTACTAAGAAATTCATTATTAATTTTCAAGGATAATCTCAAATAAAAAATTTAAATTTTTTGATTTAGTATTTTTAAAAAAATTATGTTAATTAGTCTGTTATTAGATTTTATAAATTGAGAGAAATTTAAAAAAAAGTATTATAAATTTTGATTCATATTTTTTTCGTTTATAAAAAACGTAAGGTGAGAGTAAAAAAATTATAAAATTTTATAATAAAAATTATTTTATATAAAAATTTAAAAGTGAAAGTAAAAAAAAATAGAATCAAAAGGTATTAAAAGAAAAAAAAAGAATAAAGGGGTTGAATGGTAAAATGGTAATTTAAAGGGGAAATTGAGGCTAAAAGTGAAAATTTTAAAAAAATTGGTCACATCAGGAGGATGTCGGGGTGTGGGGGCAACAATTTACCTTCGGGAAAAATTAGAAAATGGGTTCAGACCAAAAGGGTAGAGTCCCTGGTAAATGTGGCAATCATTAAGTGGTTGGGTCATGGTAGGCCCGGTGGGGTGAATGAATACAGTATTACTGCCAGTTGTTTTTCTTTTCTTTTCTTTTTTTCTTTTTTAATTTGGCAAAGTACTATGAGTGGTCCACCTATGCGTATGTTATACTCAATGCTCTCCTTAAACCGCTAGCGTGCGCATCAAACGGGCTTGTTGTACCAACTATAAATTTGCTTAGTTATTAAGTTCCTCTAGATTGAAAGAGAAATTATTTAGTGCTTTTTAGAGCAAATCTTAACGGTGGTATAACCTTAATTTTAGTTTGATTGGTTATTTTTTTTAGGAGTAATTTTGTTAAAAACTACTATTTTGGGATCAATGAAACGAAGAGAAGTAATTTTTTTGATAAATTATAATAAAAGAAATTTAAAAAGAAAATGGCATTGATTTCTTAATTTTTCGGTAGTTTTGGACATCAAAATATTTACAAGATAAAATATGAATCATTTTGATTTTATATTTTTAAACTTATTTATCGAGATCTATCAAATAAGATATATAATGAATAAAAAATTATATAAAATGGGAAAAATTAATAAAATTAAATGTCAAAGATTTCTAAAAGTTTTTTTTTGTTGGAGTATATGATATTCATAAAGTGAAAACCTTTTATTTTCTTTTTTTTCTCAGTAAATTCTTTATCGAAACACAGTCTTAGGCCCAATTTAGACTATTTATTGGTTGTCTATTATTTTTAAAATTTGAATACAACATTTTATATTTTTAAATTTCTCTCGTTTGAATAAAAAAAATTATAAAATATTAATTAAACGATAAAAAAATGCATTCAAAACAAAAACTCAAAAAACTAATCCTAACATTGTATCTAAGCAAGGCTAGTGACCCAAGCTATATCTGTAAGACATAATGATTCTTACATTCTTTTTGTATGTTAATATAATTTTTTGTCTTTATTAAAATAAAATTACTTAAATACATTTTTACGTATTTTTTTTGTTTTTATATTAAAATATTATTATATTTTATAGACTATCTTTGAAAATTAATAATGCATTAATTTTCAAGAATAGTCTCAAATAACAAATTTGAATTTTTTATTTTAATATTTAAAAAAATATATGTTAATTAGTCTTATATTAAATTTTATAATTTGAGAGAAATTTTAAAAATAAAAATAAAAATAAAAATAAAAATAAAAATTTTAATTCATATTTATTTATATATAGAAATCTGCAGGTGGGAGTAAAAAAAATTATAAAACTTGATCATAAATTTTTTTTATATATAAAAATTTTAAAGGTGAAAGTAAAAAAAATAAAAAATTTTGATCAAATTTTTTTTAATAAATAACCGGGAGGTGATATTAAAAGAAAAAAAATTATCAAATGATGAACGGTAAAGTTGAAATTTTGGGGAAAATTAGGGGTAAAGTAGAAAAGTAAAAAAAATTTAATGGTCACATGTGGGAATAAAGGCTCTCGGGTATGTGTTTTTCTCTGTGTGGGCCATGGGGTCATGATGCACCCATACCCATTTGCACGCCAGATCCAAACGCTCAAGATCTAGTACTAATCTACTGCTAGATCTCAATGGGTATTGGTAGGGGATATGATAACTTCACCTCGCGTTTGACGCTGCGTTTCTTTCTTCTTTGCCTCTTTGCATGCCACGTATTGTTTGAAACTATCATCAATATTTCCTATACAGAGCTCATACTTTTAGCAAAAATAACAATGATTTTCTTAGATTTACAATTTTTTTTCTCAATATAATAATTAAAATAAATAAATATTTTTTTATCAAAAACAATTATTTATTAATTTTTTTAATAAATATATATTTTTATATAATTTGAAAAAAACTTCACTACAAATAAGATAAACCATTTTTAATTGAGAAAACTATATAAAAATAGTTTATTTTTTTCTGTGCTTCTAGTTTTAAAATCTCAAAACTTGGACTCTACAAATATATATTTTTATAAAAGAAATTATTTTTAGATTCATCTTTCTGGAATATTTAAAACAAGATAAATGTTGAATAGAAATATTTGATTATGTAATATTATTATCAAACATTGTCTTAGCTATTTTAGTCCTAGTTTGGGCTAGTGATTTTTTCTTTTTTTCTTTATTATTTTTAGTAATTTTTTTGGCGTTTAATCAAAATTTTATTATAATTTTTTGATTCCTCTTGACGAGAGAAATTCAGAAATATAAAATTTTCATATAGTTTGACAAAAAGTTCACTAAAAATGAAAAAAATTATTTTTTATCTCAAAAAAATATCTAAAATAGCTAAAAATCCACAAAGTGAAATTGTTTAGTTATATTTTGGGTTTAGGTTAGTGTTTTTTATTTTATTTTATTTTATTTGTTTATTGATTTTTGATTTTGTTTTGTTTTAAGTGGATTTTTTTGTTATTTGATCAAAATTTTATACTTTTCTAATTTCTCTCGACGAAAAGAGGTTGAAAATAAAAAAAAAATATCTAATTTGAAAAAAAAGTGCCCTAAAGACGAAAAAAATATTTTAATTTTTTTTTTTGGATAAATATATTTTTTTTATTTGTTAGAAATTTTTTGTTAACTTAAATAATTTTTTATATATATTTTTGAACTCCTCTCTTAGTCGAGAGGAATAAAAAAAATTATAAAATTTTGATAAAAAAAATTAATAGAAATTTACTTCTTAAATAGATAAAAAAAAAAGAAGTATATTTTTGGACTCTTCTCATTGAGGAAAATCGAAAACAAATTAAAATTTTGGTTAAATAGTAAAAAAAAAAACTAAAAAATCAATAAACCAGAAAAAACTTTAGCCCAGACCAACTATATAAAATAGTAAAATTTTAAAGTTTTTAAAGGGGCAAGAAAGACAATTGCTGTCGGCTTATGCTTCACGGTGTGTGGAGCCTTGTATGTAGTCATGATAGTACTGAAACCTCACGATCTACTGCTAGATTCGCAGATGATAAATTCACCTGACAAAAGTAGAAAAAAATTTAATTAATAAAAAAATTATTTTATTATTTTAACTTTTATTTTAGATAAATAATTTATACTATAAAATAAAAGTCATTTTAAATCTCCTACTATCTATGGTTGAAATTCATTTGAATGAATCTAACGGTTGTGATTTCACCTAAGATTATTTTTTCTCTCCTAAAACTATTACTTTCTTCTTCTCAAAGGTGTGAGACTCACATACATTTTGATTAAATAGATAAAAACTTTAAAGTTGGGTATATTTTTTACCTATTAGATCATTTTTTAGTGGGACCCATAAAAAAAACTAAAATACAAATTTCTTTCTCCTTTATTTTTTTATTTGATCAAACTTTTTACAATAAGAGTCTAAAAATATAAAAAAATATTTAATGGGATTCACACACACAAAAAAATTTCTCTCTTATTTCTCCCAAACTAGTAACACGTTTTCAAAATAATTTTACTTTCTAATTTATTTTTTATTTTGTAGTAATGTATATTTTTGTATATAAATACAATGTATCTTTTATATGACGTTTATATTTTATCTATTTTTTAAGTTATAAAATTCTAACGAATTCACTTAAGAGATATATATTTTTTTACGTAGTGCCCATGAAATAATTATTAGTTTTATATAATTTCAGTTTACCAAATACACTCTTTGTATCTCATGTGTCAATTTGACAACTACGGTGTAAATTTGGCCCGGTCCAAGTATTTTTGGGCTCGGAGGGCCTGATCTAAGCTCATCGGGTTATCATGAAAGTTCGGCCTAGGCTGGACCATCCTTTTGAAAAATGCCCAGGCCTAGTCCACGGATCTAGGATGTTTTGGTTTTGGATTCGAGCTCGGAATTAGGCTCGGGCACAGGCTTAGCTCTAACTTCGGGTGGGCTTGAGCCCGAAATTTATATATATATATGGGGTAGGGCCTCGTTTGGGCTCGTCTGGCAACACGTGGAAATTTGTCACGAGAAGTTGGTGCCACTAATTCCCCAATTTACAAGTTGCTTTGCACTTTTGGGTAGAGACACTGACTCTTAATAGGGGTAAATAACAATGTTCCCAAAACAAAGTTTGACCCTTTACTCAATCCATTAGTTTTTTTTTGTTTTTTTTGGGTTTTCGATTTTTATTTTTAGCTAATTGTTTGATCGTAATTTTATATTTTTTCGATTCTTTTTGACAAAATGACTTTGAAAGCGTATTTTTGGGGGTTCAGATTTGAAAAATAATTCACTAAAGGAAAAAAAAAATATTGTTAATTTTGTAATATTTTTTTCCATCAATAGTAAATCGAAAAAGTAATTAATTTTGATCAAATTAAAATTATGCTTACTTGCTTAAGATGAACACTTTTGTTGTCGAGGAACATGAGTAACTTTATGAGATTAATAAATTTGTAAGACCATTTTTTGCCCTTTGTAGTCGTTAGTGTAATTTTAAAACTCCATAGAACCAACCTTTTTTTCAATTTTTCTTATTTTTCTTTATATTTGTTTTGCTAGAGATAGTTTATAGTGAGAATGGGGAATGTGAAAAGGATGATGATTTTCACTTTTTTCCTCCTCTTGCATTCGTCCTTAGTAAGATTTTATACTAGTAAGCAAATATTTGAGTAAAAAATGATTTTAAATATATAAATGCAAGGAATATTTAGATAATTTTATTTGATAAAGACGTACAAATTGATGATTTTTTTTTTTTAAATCATTACCATTGGAGTTTAGCAACAAATCTTACCAAGCCTATTTTTTTTTCTTTTCACTTTGGACCTTAATCTACTAATTTCTATCAATTAGAATCAACCCTCTCGCTATCCAAATTATTGGTGGCCATGTCTAGGGCTGTTCACGGGTCGGGCGGGTCGAATTTGACCATAATCCGTCTTCCGCCCGAATCCAGTAGGGGTAGAAATTTGACAAACCGATTCCGACCGAATCCGTTCACAAATCGTCTGTACACGGGTCAGCAGGTTTCGGTCAGTTGGTTTGGATATTCGATTTCAAGAACCTAAAAAATTTTGGGTTGGACAAGTAACAAATTGGACATGGAAAACACCCAAAACAAGAACCCTAAAAACATAGAATGCAAAATTGAGAGTTATGGTTGATGAATCCTTACCAGTTGTGCCTTTGTGCAATCTTACTCCTCACATGAGTGAGATAGATGGTTTTTGAGTCTCAAAGAGGGCTTTGAGACTAGCTATGGTGGTGACGTCGCGATTTGAGATTGAGATTGTAGAGACGAGAGAGAGGAGAGACAGGAAACGCAGAGAGAGAGACATGTAGGTTAGGCTAAAAGTGAGTGAGTGGATTTATGCCACATGTACATATAACAATTTTCTGTATAGTTAAAAATGAGTTAGTGGATTTAAAAATGAGTTAGTGTGTGAGAGAGATGTATAGATAACAATTGCTAGTGTTGGGTCGTTTTGTTCTATGACTAACCTGTCATCCGTCCAATCATCTATCAAGTTTGAGAAATATAATCCGGTGTCCAACCGAACTGTTTGTGGAACTCGCCCGTACACCATTGAACGGATCGGATCGAGCGGTTTGAACGGGGTGGATTGAATTTTTGCACACCCCTTGCCATGTCATCTCACACAACTAGATCCAAAACCATCACCCAAAACCTAAACAAATCCCCCTCAACCAGATAGAGAGAGAGACTGAAGCCACAAACCACCGCCGACGTTGCGAGCCATAACTATCGGCGGTGTTTTTTTGCTCTGATTCTCTCTCTCTGGTTCTCGATCGGATGGGTGGGAGAGAGAGATCGGAGTCACAACCTACGGCCGGAGTCGCGGGCTAATGCCGGCGGTGTTTTTTTGCTTCGACTTTCTCTCTCTGGGGAGGGGGGCTTTTGGGGGGAGGCGCTGCTGATGGTGGGAAGGGTAGGGTTAGGGTGAAGGGGAAGGGGTTCGGTTTTAGGGTTTGTTATGGCGGGGGGAGGGGTTTTTGGGGGGGGAGGCGTTGTTGATGGTGGTGAAGTTAGGGTTAAGTTTTTTGTTTGGGTTTGGGTTTGGGTTTGGGGTAGGGTAAAGGTTTGGGTTTGGTTTTGGGGAATGGATATGGGTTTTGGGAAGGGGTATGGGCAGATTTGCCATGTTAAGGGCTAATGTGAAAAAATTATAAGTGTAATGGCCAAAGTGAGAATAATCAATATTTTAAGGGGGCAAAGTGGTATTTATCCTAAGAAAAGGAAACGAATCTCGTTGGTTAGGATTTCAAACGTTCGGAATCTTGGGTATATACATACAGATGAGAGAGAGAGAAACAAACAAATCTTGTTGGTTATGATTTCAAACGTTCTGATTACCACATGCCCAAGTAATCCTCTCTCTATATATATAGACGAGAGAGAGAAAGAGAGAGAGGAGAGAGAGAGTCTGCTTCTTCAACTCTCAATGAAGAGAGAGAGAGAAGGAAGAGGCTCTGTCGCTGCTTTGTCTTTTTAACAGCAGGCGAACTTTCTCAATTTCGATCCTTTAAATTCAATTCCTCCTCTTTAATCTGTGGAATAATTCAAGAAACTAGTCACTAATTCAATATTTATTTCCAATTTCTCTTTCAGCAGAGGATCAATTAGGACTTTTGTGGCTGCCACAACTGTCGACATAGAAGTGCCTCTTATTTGATACACCGGACAAGTAACTGGTCTGCAACTTCTGTTTTCTCTCTATTCCTTCAATGGCTACTCTCTATGCAATAAATTTTGCCTCAGAATTTTTTCTTGGCTTGTGTTATGTAGTTGTTGAAATTGGAATGATTTTGTAGAGGTGAAAGAATCATGTCTTTCAGGGATGTTATTGTTACTATTTAAGTGAAACCTTATTAGTCTACATTATAATGTGTTAAAAATTCAGAGGAGTTGGAACTTGGAATATGTCAACTCTATTGGCTCTTGTCCCGAGTTATTTTGGATTTTTCCATCAAATTATTTGTTTTCTCATCTTATTCGAATTATAATTTTAGGGGGAAAAAAGAATTCCAGTAAATTC
>BRYE01000023.1:29229154-29234154 GCA_030159115.1 Actinidia arguta var. hypoleuca
AGGTCAGTGTGGTTGGAGGTGGTTGAGGAAGGGGAGTTGGTCAACCCCAAGGAAGGGTGGTGTGTTTAATTGGGTATCCATTGTACTGGGAGTAACCAAAAGAGGGTGGTGATTTTTTTGCTTGGGTCATATTGTATTGAGAGTGCCTTTAGGCACGGAAAATTTGCTAGTTAATAATAAATTAGATTTATTGAAATATGGAATTTCATGATAATTCAAATAAACTATTTTTGTTTTCCCAACCTATAATAGTTATGCAATAGAATGCCAATTGCACACACATTTGGAGAACATTGGACTAATGACCATAAGATGGTGTGGGTTTTACTTTTAGGATAGTTACTTATGTAGGTAATACAACTCAAAGCACACTCATTTGAAAAGTTACCTTCTTTGTTCTTTGTTTATGTTGGTGGTCATTAACGTCGTTGCAACATTCAATATATATGTCTACTTCTCTAAACGTTGACATCAGCCAGTTTGGAGGTTGCTGCACAGCTTGACATATTATAGAAGTCTATGCAGGCAAGCTGGGCTGCAATTTAAAGCCTGTCCACTTTGCAGGATGAGCTAGGATGAGCATTCGTTGGTCCTGCTCTGAGAATTGCATATTTGTACCATCCATGGAAGTAGTAGTAGAGGTAATTCTGCGTCCTTTCTTGTTAAGTGTGATTGTTAAAATGTTCTTAAAACTGCTTTTCCACAACATTGCTGAAGAAAGAAATGGTTGGTCATAAGCTTTTTCAGTGCGTGAAAGTATGAATTTAATTTGAGATACATGATTCTAGTGTTAAACACAAGTTTCCAGTTGGGAAGGCAAGGAAATGGTAATGGATCTGCATCTCCATGTCCTTGATTCTATACTTTGAAAGTTTATACTTGTACAGTAGCTTTTATCTGCATTTAAATGGTTCTAATGTAAATGTCACTCATAGGGGGACATGCGCGATTTCTTGTCTGCTCCAAATGATCAATCCAAGCAAGCTCTTGCCATCAATGAAAGGTTTGATACTGATCTCTCATGGTTCTCATTGGGTGAGAGAACGGTATGACACAGACCTGCACTATACAAATGTATTAAGGTCTATTAGCTCTGCAAATGTTCATCTCTAAACTTTTAGTAATTCTCAATATATAAAAAGTGAACTTGCAATGCTCCCGCCCTCACTCCACATTACCCCCTTTTCATATTAGTAACATGAGAAAAGAGACATAAATTTAAAACACAAAATACATGAAAAAAACCAAGATTATAAGTCATCAAACCATACTAACCCTTCCATCTTCTCTCTTTTAACTTCAATAGGGCCACGATGTCTGTGTTTTCAAGAGAGGTGTAGAAAATTTTCAAAATATCGTCATAGAGATGTTGTGAAGGGATGACGGAGACTAAACACACAACTCTCGATCACACCTTATATTTGTACAACAAAAGAACCTTAAGTTTATAGCTCACTCTCTTTTGTTCTTTATTGGATTGAATGTGTGTATTACTCATTGTCTTCAATTCCTCTGATTTTATATACGCAACAAATCTTAATTGAACAACAAGTTCTCTCTCTGATGAATTATCTTTGGGTCTTTTACTCATTCACCAAAGGGTAAGCACTAGAGTCTCTCTCTCTCCCTCTTTCTGTGGTGCATCCCTTTTGGTTACATGTGTTTACCTACACAAGACATAGGTGGTGCGTGTCAACTTTTCAAGAGTAGCTTTTGGATTTTGGCTCTTGGAAACTGTGCCAAACTTGGCACAATTTCTTATTTTGGTAGAAAGTAACTTTGAAAGTTGTTTAATATTCAATTTTGAGAAGATACCATTTTGAAGCTTTTAAATTCTTCTTTAAAGAATCAACTTTTACTTATTTAAAAGTTTAGACAAACACCCACATTCCTTCATAAAATCAGATTTTAGGCATAATAGGTTTAGCACATGACAAACTGAACCCAATAATCTCTCCAGGTATATTCTTCCGGTTCAACTACGAGTTAATTGTAAGCGAAGAAATGACTACTTATGATTGGCTATAATTTTTTATGATCTTGGAAGAAGAGTACAATGCGATAATGTTCATATAAAATAGAGGACTACTAATGGGGAATGGAATGGAAGATCTCGTGGATTATTTGTGTTTGATCCTAAAGGATATTATAGGAAATTTAATAGATATTTTTGGAATTATGTCTTTTCAAATATTAGGGATTATTGTTAGGTTCTCTTATCTTTTTCTTTCCATCTTTATCTTTATCTTTGTTATCATCTTTATCTTTTGTTATCATTTAAAAGAGTCTATTTAAAGGACTCTTGACTTTGTAATTAGTAGTTTTGGGGATGAAATAAAATTGTCTTTAGTTTTGGTATTGATGCCATTACTTCCTTTAAGTGTGGATTCTTAGGGTTTCCTTTTACCCTAATTGAGGATTTTTAGGGTTCCTTCAATCTTTCCTTTAATTGTCCTACATCAACTAATCTTTTGCGTTTCATGTTTGCAAGGTATGTATTGCTAATCCTCTTCCCCTCACCAACACCAATGCAGAGATCCAATCTTATGCTATGATTGATGTATCATTAATTATTGTACAAGAAAATGATCACCAATGGAAATTATTATATTGATGTTGTAGACTACCACTGTTGTAGAGCTTGTTCCCCATTTTTTTGCGCCCTAATTTCTCGACTTTGTTCTGTTTTGTGAATTTTCTTTTTAGATTATTAATTTGATCGACAACCATGTTCTTTATTTACTAAAAGAAAATGGAGAATGGAGAAGAAGCTGTGGAGGCTCTCCGAGGGCAGTTCTTCATGGAGATTCCGGTAAGATTGAATTCTCAAGACCGATTTGTACTTCTTTTTGTGTCTTTATAGGTTTTATGTTTAATTTGGTGGTTAGTTATGCTTTCTTGGAATGTGTATTGGCTATGTTTACATTGGCCAAGCATCCATCGCCATGATTTCCAGCCTTGGTCGGCGCATACTATCCATTATGGGATTGAACAAGGGCGACAAATTTTCTTCATGGTTTGATATGCATGGAGGTAATCTTTGTTTTTGGATTTTCTGTTTCTTGCATTGTAAAAATCTCTCCAGATTGCACAAGGGACTCTAGGCCAAGTCCAGACTATTACAAGTCAGAATCAGTGCCGAGATTTGGAGATCTGAATAAAAACCCAAGGCTGATCTTAAATGATGTCCTGAGCACATTTTACAAAAGACTTTGGATGCCAATTTCAGTTTGAATTCGGCACAAATATAATTACATAACTATTAAGGGTTTGTATTGTTTGACAATAAATAATAGGGGTTTAAATAATTAAGTTTGATGGGATTTGGGTCATAATCAAATCAATCTTTAGATTAAACTCAACCTGGTTATAATTTTTCTTTTGAATAGTGGATTTGGAAGCAAATGACTGAGGAGATAACCTTTTTAATTTGATTCAATCTTATTTGAACCTTTTAACAGTCTATTAGAGCCCTCATAGGTGGCAATTCATCAGGGGGCACTTAATACAAAATGTTAAAATCATCATTTTTGATCCCCCTAGGTGTTGATGCCAGTGATAGTCACTTGGCCATCACAGGCCTCATTAAGCCTTTGGTCTGTGGTTAGACTCCCACCCTCGTGCTATCAATTCCTGTGTTGGGCCAGTCTATACAGTTATTTTTTCCGACTTTAAATGGGCCCCCTCTTGTGGACGGTGGGATTGGTCTAGTGAACCAGATACGAGTTATCAAAAAAATCTCATTCTTTGACTTCTTAGTCATCTAGTTTGCTTAAATATAAATTTAACTCAATTGACATCTAGAGCATTTCGGGAATGCAGATCCAACCATCCTTTGCTAGGTTTGCATCCATATATATAGTGTATTACATTTTTACAGTTTCTTTTTATTTTTCAGATCTATTTAAGCAATTGAACTTCAATTCCTTTGGTTTCTTGTTCGGTCCAACCTGGTCTAAGAGTGGTTGCTACAACTGTTGACATAAGAGTGCCTCTTATTTCATTTTCATTTTCCCCCCTCCTTCCATTTTCTCCCGATAGCAGTGTTCCAAAATTTTGGTTATATAGCAAATTTTGTAATCGCTAAATCTAAGGTTTGCAACTGTGGAACATGTAGCACATATCGTTTCATTTATACATGCAGTTATTAAGTTTTATGGTCATCAACTATGTTCTTCTGCTTACTATTGCACTGCCTAATTTTCCATTTAAATGAAGAAGCACACTCCCCATCCACAAAGAGGTATAAAACTATCATACATCCTGGCTGTATGACCGATGCACATAAACACAAAAACACTAACATGAGCACACTCCCCATAAATGTGTGCATGACATGTTTATGTGTTATATTATGTGAGGTTTGTAGGCAGTTTCAATGGGTGATTCTCTCATTTTATGGTGCTACAATTCCAATCTGACCAACTACTCTGGTGACTGGGTGGGTCACCAACAATGCCAACTTCTGTCCTTATAATCGACTGAACATTTGGATGTACCTTTTCATCCCTATTAAGGTGTCTTCTTGTGCATCATCCATTTATAGAACTTGATGAGCTTTAGTTTTCTATCATCTTAGTTTCCTTGTTTACTTTATTGTGCTTCAAATGAGTTCTGAGAACTATTTTGTGCTTGGTGTATGAAAAAAGATGATGGATATCCTACAAGCATTCACTTTCTATGTTTAGCTGATATGGGCTCATTGGAATGTTCCCTGCTCAGTTATTGTGCTGCTATAATTTGGAAGCAAAGTTTTTTTTATCTCATTATCAAAGTGAGAATTTCATTAGCCATAATAATTGAATATTCCATATTAGGTCCACATAATCTGGGAACTTCCACAAAACAATAATATTGTCACAACGCATACCGACTATCCTGAATTAAGTGATTAAGGTTTCATGCTTCATGCATTCTATGTTGTTCATAAATCTGGTTCAACTGATTAGAAGAAGTTAAAGTTCACTTAATCTGGTTATCATTCTGTTGGGTTCTCATTT
>BRYE01000023.1:29274154-29279154 GCA_030159115.1 Actinidia arguta var. hypoleuca
TATTAATACTTTTCTTGCCTTATATTTTCTTAGTGACTGTATTTTATTTGTTTACGTACCACAAATATTATGAAACAGCTTAATGCTATAAAAAATTACGGATATAAAATAATAGTCGATCGATATCAACTTAGATTAAGATAAATTGTATAATAGTGTGTGTCACTCTTATTTATTAATTTATAAAATATAATTTTAACGGATATTGAGTTGTATCTGATTAATATGATATTTTTAAAACAGTATTTAACGGACATTGTTTTTTCACAATGAACTATACAATATGAATGGTGTGAATTATCAAAATTGGGCCTAAAATATTTTATTGCACTATACAATTTAAATATTTGAACTGCACAAAAGTTGTATCCAAATTAGTTACTAGCTTTGCTAAGAAGATAGTGATAGGTGGAAAAAATAAGAGCTACAACATCAAAGATAGAAAGAAAAAAAATCCCTCCCTCCCCCGTATACACACACAAAAAAGAATTTACTAATTTTTAATATATATATATATATATATATATATATATATATATATATATATATATACGGGAAGGATCCGAGAACACATATTTTAACACAAATTTAAACACTCAATCCTAGCCCTAGAAATCAAGGACTGAGATTATAGGCGCTCCCTCTCTCCTCCACCATATATCTAAACCCTAACCCCCCGGTTTTACTCTATTTACCCTCTCTCTCTCCCCGCAACTTTCACTCCACAACCGACAATCAAGCATCGATCATTGAATCGCCATTCTCGTCGCCGGATTGAAGGTATCTTCAAAGTGAATTGAGAAAGCAGTGTTAAATATTTAGGTATGTTGAAGAGACGATTTTAAAATGGAAAGGAAGGGAAATTATTTATATATGCCACTTAATAAGTAGAAAGAGTATATATATATATATATATATATATATATATATATATACATACATATATATACATACATATACATGGGAGAAATAATCGAATCTCCTTTTTATTTTTGGGAAAAATTGACTCTAATCTTCAAATTAAGAGTAAATATTGGTTATAGTTGGACCAATTAAGAATTCAATTTTTCAGTATCCGCAACTATAATATTGAATTAGTAGAAGATAAGAGGTTTCAACTACGTTCTATATCTGATGAGTGCACGTCACCATTACTTAGTTTCCAAATATATGACTTTGACTTTTTCGTACAATGTATTTGAATATAATTTGCTAAAAAAGTTTTAATCTTTTGGGTCATAGAGTTGGTAAGGGAGATAAGGAGTTCCTGTTATAACTACTAGTATTTACCTACCCAACAAACAAATATATTTAATTAAACAAATATTCACTATAGTTGTGCAAAGAGGTAGCCAGAATATAGTTAATTATTTATTTAAATAAATAAAATATTTTTTTTGTAAAATAAATATTATATTTATTTAATACTTTATTAAATAAATATAATATTTATTAAATAAATATAATATTTATAATATAATATTTATAAATAGTAAATAAGATAATATTTATAAACAATATATTTAATTATTTATCCCCGGGTCATTGGGTTGATAATCAGCCTAATCTACGTACTCAAAGCTCAAGAATATAATAATATAATATTTAATACAGAAATTTAATAAGTAGGATTGAAAATATGATAACATTTCATTCAGGTAAATTACATTGGCATCTCCTGAAGTTACTGACTATATTAGATACCTTCCTTTGGGGTTTTTGAATTGATGCGGATCTCCCCTATCTGATATGTCAAGCAAATATGATTAATAAAGAATCGATCTTGATAACCACTGCCTGGTTAGGAATCACAAAAAAAGACAAAAAAATAGTTTTTTAATATAATTTTCACATTTTTCAATATACTTTTCACACTTTTTAATAAAAAATATAAATTTACTTCTTTACCCCCCTCTTATATTCAATTGTCAATCTGTCATATGTTAAGTGAAAAATGTTAATACCACTATTTGGGTTAGACTAATAGTTACATAACACAATCCTATTTGCAGTCCTACAGAAATAGAGATATGATTATTTTGAGAAGTACCAATTGCATTTTAGTGTAAGAACGAAAGTGGTTAGTTCGTGGGTTAGAGCTTCCAATGCACCTATATTCATTATGCAACCTCTAGGGGGGTCCTTGTGCATTCATTTTTCCCCCACGTATTGGTTTAAAAGTTATTAGAAAAAGGGTTTCGAGAGGATTTTTGTCCTTTACAAGTGGGTATGAAGGGTATTTATGTCTACAAAAATTATAGAAGAATCTCCATCCTTCTCCTTCAGGACAGACGAACGGAAGATGGAACATGTACCCAAAATGGAGAGGTTGTTATTGCCATTTCATAAACTTAAAGGGAATCTCTGTAATTCTTAAATAATACTCATCCCTCACGTAAAATCGAGAATTGAAAGGGGGACGAGTAGAAGCAAAGCAAAAGAAAAAAAAAAGTCAAAAAGTTTAGTTCAGTACTCCCTAGCCAGCTAATGAAAAGGATTGAACTGTAAAAGTACCAATCTGCCCTCGTTTTTGTAATTACAACACTTATCTACAGGAACAAGTTCCACTCTGCTCACTTTCCACATTAGCTTTATGGTTTGTTTTCTTCTATTTGGTGTTATATTAGCACTGCTAGACTTGAGGAGATGCCCAAGAAAAAAAGCGTTTCCACGCTAAAACAATAAGGCCAAATTATAGTGATATATCTTAAGATTTGTCTTTAATACATTTTTTCTCTTTACATTTGAAAAATTACACTGATCTCTTTTATCAGTGTTTGTCTATAACTACGCTAACAAAAAATTAAAAAATCCGTTAATACCCTAAAATAAAACGTCTATATACCATTTTACCCAATTCTTCCTCCCTAACCTCTCTCGACCAAAACCTCCCTCAACAGCCACCACCTCTATTAACCACCATCTCCACCACCTCCCTCATCTCCCTCAACCACCACCACTTCTCATCTCTCTCAAATCTGGGGCTATAAAGTTAAGCAGCATAATAGATGGACAAACGACATCAATTTGTTCTTGCTCGTAAATACCAATTTGTTCCCTCAATGGGCTACATGAGAGGCAAAGTGGGGTTGGCTTTAGAAATATTTTGAACTTAGCATGAATTACCCAAATTCACCATATGTACTCATTAGGGGAAGAGTCGCTACAAGTGAATAGAATCAAAAGCATTTGTCTTTGATAGCAAAAGTGGGAAAATAAATGAAACAATACATGAATGTTTATGTTGCCTGTAAATGGAGACAAATAAAAAGTAGTGTTTCATTTTTAAGTGCATGTACACATAAATATATATTTATATATATATATATATATATATATATATATTTATATATCATTTCATCTGTTGTAATTTGTTTGTTTTTATTATTTTAAAAATATAAAAAATTTGTCTATATTTTTAAATTTATATTGTTTTTGTTGATTTTAAAAACTTTGTGTGCAAGTAATAATTGAATATGGCCAATTGTTCAATTTGTTTGTCCATTATTATGTTGAATCATCTAAATTTCTGTATAGGCATGCATTCTAACTGCATAAAATAATTAATTTTTGAAATAGACATTGCAAGTAGAATAGTATAGGGGTAAAATAGTCATTTCACATATAATCGCATGGGAATGAGTTAGGAATCCCACATCTCCCAATAGAATTTATAATCCTTCATTTTTTGGGAATTCATAACTTAATAGATTACTACTTTAGAGTTTTAAGTCCCATTTTAAATCTTTTTATCAAACGTCTTTAAATTTTTTTTATAAAAATGACCATTTTTTTTATATAGTGAGACTCAGTTTGTGTTATTGTTTGTTGGGTTCTTTGATTTTTAAAGTTTTTTTTTTGTGATTTTTTTCGTCGTTTGATCAAAACTTTATACTTTTTCGGTTTCTCTTAATGAGAGGAGTCTAAAAATATAAAAAAAATCACTTAATTTAAAAAAAAATTACTATTTAGATATTTTTTGGGGATAAAAATGATTTTTTTTGTCTTTAGTGAATTTTTGCAAGTTAGATAAAAAAATTACATTATCGGCCTTTTCTTGTCAATAGGAACTGCGAAAAAAGATCATTAAAAAAAAGGATAAATTATGCCGATGGTTCCTAAAATATTCACCTTGTGTCACTTTGGTCCCCCTTGTACTAATTTTCTTAATTTTGTTTTTAATGTATCAGATTGAGTTTTACGTGGTCTTTTTCTAACTACAGAATTTTTCTTCTAATTTTTTTTTATTATAAAAAGAGTCTTTAAGGTTTATAGTCTTAGATATCGATCGCGGATCCAACTCGATAAAGTTCTTTCATATCTAACACGTTATGAAACAACTATATTTGTAACTGCTCGAGTTGGATTCACTACCGATATCAAAGATTAAAAAAAAATATTTTTTTTATAATAAAAAAATTTAGAAGAAAATATCTATAATTAAGAAATAATCCTGTAAAACTAAATTGTATACATTAGAGAAGAACTTGAGAAAATTCCATTTATACGGATTTCCATTTATCCGGGAAAATTACATTTATCCGAAAGCCTGAGGTCGTATCATACATTTATCTGGCTTTCCCTATCTTCCAAGTTACCACAATTTTCACGAGCATTGAAACAGTGTGTCTCCTTCTGTATTCAATTCTCTGTCGCATCATTATTTCTCCCATAATCCTTTGTCATCTTCTTTCACCATCACTTCTATTACCTAGTCCAATGCTTCAATGAAAAGTCACAGATTTTCATAAGAGCACTAATTTAAGAAGTCACCATCAACTACTGCAAATATTGAATTGCTCGTCACAATTACAAAGCAGTCTCAAAACACATCGATTCTCCCATATAGTTCTCCTCTCTTTCTTCTTCTTTTTATATCTCAACAGCTTCTTTTTGTCCTCAACCTCTTTCCAGAAACATTTGAGGCATGAACGGAGTCGGAAATTATATTCTTAGGTAAAACACTGATATATTTCAATATCAACAGTATTTTAAGATTA
>BRYE01000023.1:29291654-29299154 GCA_030159115.1 Actinidia arguta var. hypoleuca
TTTGAGCAAAATTTTTACATTTTTACATTTCTCTTATGGAGATAAATTGAAAAATATTAAATTTTGATAAAATGATAAAAAAAAATCATTAAAGACGAAAAAAATTACCCCCAACACCAACCACCACCGTTGAGAAACCCACCCCCACCAATCACAACTAACCGCAGCCAATAATATAAGCGATTTAGATTATTAAAATAAGCTTAAAATACTTAAATGTGTAATCTAAATACTGGATTGCTAACTCCATTTAGCAACCAATGAGGAGAAGACCCGTGGTGGTAGTTGCAGGGTTGGTCAACCAGAAGGTCAACACAGGTCAACGAGAAAGTCAATAAAGCCAAGGATTGAAATAAATGGTTGCATCAAGGGAGTTAACGAGGGGTTCCACTAGATTACGCCCTTATGCCAACTACTTCCCATAATACTAGCACGGCAGTAGATGGGCAGGCTAAAGAGAGTTTTTTAGCCGTTGGATTAATTATATATTTTTTAAATTTCTCAATACACTTTAAGACATTAATCGTGGTGTGGTTAATATTTTCTTTATATAAATATACATGTCCATTAAATAAAAAAAAAATAGAAATACAAAATTAAATCAGGTTAAACGAAATAATACCAATCAATTAAAAACAGCTACATAATTATTATTTTTTTACTTTCTTCAAAACCACATTATTTAGAAAGTTGCGTAAATGAATGCTAATCTTATCCGATATTATGGGAAAAACTTGACTTCTCTCCTTTCCAAGTATTTTGGTCTCCGGTCACATTTGATGATCCAAACAATTTATATTATAAGCTTCATTAATAATTTTAATACTCTAAAAAATTATATTAATTGTATATATATCAATTGTCGATCAATATCAATATATATCAAAACAAATATGTATGACCATGTATGTCACACTCACTTATTAATTTATAAAATAATACTGAACGAATATTGAATTATGCTCGATTACCGTGATATTTTAAAGTACTGATCTCTATAACGAAGTGTACAATATAAAAAACTTAGATTATCAAAACGAACTCAAAATGGGATCCTAAATATTTAGACTGTACTAGTGCGCAATCCACTATGGAAACTGTATACTGTACAATTTGACATGATTGCCCCTCCCTGATGTGCGCGCAATTGTAGGTGAATGGGTGGGTAGGTGAGTGTGGGGTTCAGTGGACTTGTGATAATAGAAAAGTTCTAGTAGCTGTGGAAGTGCTAGTGAACCTATCATTACACCGTTGCCATTATTGGAATTATATCTTGGCGAGGTCATTTATAGAGTACAGGTTACGCACTTCACTGGCCAAGCAAATAGGTACACGAGATAATACTCGAAGGTGTCGCGTTCGATTCTTAGTAGTTGTGTCGTACATCCGCGTTTACATCTTGAGGTGTGAAGGTCTAGCTGCTCAAGTTACAGAGATTAGTCTAGGTGGGCCCAAAGGCCTGTCTAGGACACTCTGTGATTAATCAACAAAAAAAATAGGAATCTTAACAAAGATAACCCAGATAAAATGGAACAAATATTAGGTTGATTTTTTTTATATTTTAAAAACGCTGTATTTATGAATTTCAAAATAAGGTGTTTCATCTACATGTTTTAAAATTGTACTATTCAATACTACATTCATACAATATTATTGGTCTATTATTTTATTTTAAGACGTTACAAAATAAATGTTCATTTTCAAAAAATATATATAAATATATACATTTTTTCCCTTTTATCCTCTTATAACTTTTCAACCAAAGAAAAAAAAACAAAAGGAGATAATATAAGGGCAAATTACAATAATCTTTCTTGAAGTTTGCTTTAAATACAGATTTTCCCTTCATATTTTGAAACTTACATTAACTCCCCTGTCAGTGATTTGTCTCTTAATGGAGTTAATGGAGATGATGCAATTTGCATTAATAACCTTGTTGAGCTCCTCTCTCTATCTCTTAACCAACATGGCTACATCTCAATTTTTAACTAAACCACCACCACCACCACCACCACAATCATCGCCAACTATACACCCTTACCCACAGCCTCACCCACTATCTCTTTCTATGCACACAAACACACACACACACACATATATATATATATATATATATATATATATATATATATATATATATATATATATATAGAGAGAGAGAGAGAGAGAGAGAGAGAGAGAGAGAGAGAGAGAGAGAGAGAGAAATTTGTGGACTTTAATCTATTAGGATTGTTGATCAATAAATTAGAATTTTGGCCAATGTTGATTTTGAATTTTGATTTGAAGATTTACTTGGGGTTGTTGATTGCCGATTTGATTTGGTTTGTTGATTTGGAGATGGTTTTGAGGTTGTTGATTTTGGGTTTGAATGGAAAATTGATTTGGGGTTTTTTATTTTGTTTTGTGTGTATATGTGGAGAGAGAGAGAGGTGTGTGTGTGTTATGTAAGATGAGAGAGAGGGAGTAACACGAGGGATATTAATTGAGTTTGACTACTCAAGGGAGAGTATGTAATAAAATTCTAAACTTTAAGGGAGGTGATTGTAATTTTCAAAACTTGATGATAGAATATGTAACAAAGGCAAACCTTAGAGAAAATTATTATAATTTTCGTTAAATATAAAAAATCAATGTAAATCAAATGTAATTATTATATTCTTTTAATTATTTTTTTAAAATGTACCAGCAATGAAACGAAAGAAGTAGTATTTACTTATATTTTATCTTAACTTGTCTTATTTTTTTTCTCATTTGCATAGTGATTAGTGAGGTTTACGATAACCGCATACGATGACTTGCATAGAATAAGATGTCTATAAACCTCTCATGCAGTACCATAATTTTTAAGGGCGCGGCTTCACTAAAGTACATTTTTTAATTATATTGGTATAGTTTTAGCATTTTAAATTTAAATTCATTTTAATGATACAAATCGTTTATATTATAAGTTTTATCATAAAAATTAATACTGTATAAAATCATATTTATGAAATACTATTCAATATATATTTAATATTTTATTTTATTTATCTTAATATAAATTAATACTGATCGACTATTTACTATTTACTTTTGTGATGTGTTTTTTCATAGTCATAGTCCACATATTTTCACAACAGGATATAGAGAAGACATTATTTGTGGGAAAAAGTCAACTAAATCTTATCTTCATGTTCAAAGGATTTGATTTGTCTGGCACGTCAAAACAGTAGTGATCTTTTTTTGGAGAAATACTAAGTTTACAACCATTATTTATAATAACGGTTTACAATAAGATTAAAACGACATCGTTTTGATCTTGTTGTAAACGAACGATTGTAAACGTAGCATCTCTTTTTTTTTGCTGTAGGATCAGTGAGATATTGTTACTCAAATTTATTTATAATAGAAATAAAGTTGCCGACAAAACTTACAGAAACATCTTTTCCAATTCCAAGACAAGAAACAGGGTTGGACCGACAGTTTAGGCCAGGCTTGAGGTCTGTTCGAGGTTTTATGTTTGAAATTGTTTAGGTGTTACAATATTAATTATTGAATCGAGACTTTATATTGAATTAATTAGGCCTCTATTAGTAAACAACGGAATTAGATTAAAAAAAAAATATGTTGAGAGAGAGAGAGAGAGAGAGAGAGAGAGGACATACAAAACAATACCTTATGGTTTATACCTCCAATTTATTAATAGTAACACCATCAGTGCAACCAACACATGAACACACTACACAAGGTAGCTAGACAACACCAGAATTAGCACAAGAGAGTGAAATTATTTTCACTACAACAACAGAGAGACCTCTATGAGATGGCTAGATTGGACCAAATACAACTCAAACTCAAATCACATATATTTTCTCCCAATCCCCATTTAGATCCCCAATCCCCATAGCACAAGAAGCATGAGAGAGAGAGAGAGAGAGAGAGAGAGAGAGAGAGAGAGAGAGAGAGCGTCTAATTATTAACACTTGGGGATGGGAACCCCGCAAGTAGAAGCAACTTTCTTGGCATTGGGAGAGGTGACAAGCTTCTTGAGGCTGGGGTTCTTGATGTACTGGCAAAGGCACGGCTTTTGCTCCTTAACCTTGGTACAGCAAAGCTTTGAAGGCCGAGTGCCTGATGTGATTGCGCTCACGCATGGGCTCAGCTCTGTTGGTGAGCATGTCACTGCCACAGAGATCTCTGCTTCGTAGCCCAAAACCAGAACTAGGACCATTGCAAAAAATGCCATGTGTGATGCCTTCATTGTTTAGACTCTCTCAGTAGGCTGCACAAAAATCGGATGAGAGAGAGAGAGAGAGAGAGAGATGGATGTTGTGGATTTGGCTTGGGAGGTCTCTCAATTTATAGATGACTTCTTAGTGATAAAATGCCCAAGAAGGGTCCGCAAATCTGCCTCCAAAAGTCCAAAGCCAAAGGTGTCCCTATTGTACCATGTAATATATAATAGGATAAATATCACTCACCCACTCCAAACGTGTTCCCATTTTCTTTATAGTTTAAAAATTATTTAGTGGATTGTTTTTTTTAGTGGATTGTTTTTTTTTAATTTCAAATTTAATTATTTTTTGTTTTATTTTTTAGCTTCTTGGGATGACTAATTAGTAAACTTTTTTTGAATTTTTTATTTTGAATTAACTTTATTAAATTCTTTTTTTTTTTTAATTTTGAGGTGCTTCTAATCTGGTGAAATATTGGAATTCGTTCTCAAATATAAAAATGAAAAGCTCATTAAAAGACAATAAAAATAAATTTTCACTAAAATAAGGTAATTTTATTTAGTGGATTGTTTTTTTTTTAATTTCAAATTTAATTATTTTTTGTTTTATTTTTTAGCTTCTCCTTGAGGAGAAACTGGGAAAAAAAAGCAAAATATTGATACAGAAACTAGAAAAACATTAGCTAAAATATTAATTACAAACTGATCAAGATTCTAAAACACTCACACAGAAAACACACACCCAAAAAAAAGGAAAAGGAAAAAGAAAAAAAGATAGAAAGTAACAACAAAAAAGTGGGTGGGATGTCAAATATATGTAATTTCATGAATGTACTGATAATATCAAAGTGATGTGATAAATCAAGATCTATTTTTCTTTTTGGGTTTTTTAATTTTGGAAAAATTCTTTTTTTAGAGGATCTAGCTTCTCTCAAGTCCAACAATTGAATTGCACAAGTGCAGTTTAAATATTTTGGATCATGTTCATAAACTCCGTTATAAAGATCAATTCTGTAAAAAATTAAGTTGACAATTTTATACTCCATTTAATAAATGAGTGTGACCTACATTATTATATCTATTTATATTAATATATAGATCGATATTGGATCGACTATTGATCTCATCTATCCGATTAACGTAATTTTTTACAATATTAAATTTTTTAATAAGATTTATAATATACACAATTTAGATCTTTAAAATAAATCCAAAATGAGATCTAAAATGTTTGTGCAGTTCATGTTTAGACGGCAGAGATTTTTTTTTTCTTTTCAAAATAGGTTTTACCATCTGTAAAGATGGCTGCTCATGCTATTCATGATTACTCTTTTAATTTTTTTTCCTATTTTTTTAATAAAAGCTTTTGACAAATATGCATATCCGAGTATTGGCGTGCCTCATGAAGTTAATCATGAGACCTTCCAATCACAAAAAGTAAAATTATAACAATGTATACTTTTCTTGATATCTATTCACACTATAATCTCCTCATTAAATTCAAGTGAGGGATGTGAGATTCACTCACCTCATATGAGTATATAATAATTCATTCAGTAATTCATGAAATATTTTTATTTAAATTATTGTTTTAAAATATACGATATAGGCTCACACCCCTAAATTATAAGTGTTCACACTCCTATTGCGTATAAGTTCAGATAATATTCTATGAATTAATTAAATTTTAGCTCAGTTTCAAAGAATGACTATAAAACATTCAAAATTATTAAAATTATTATTAGTAGGTTAAAAATGATATTATTCTTTAAATATTTTTAAATTATTTTGAAATAGGATTACATATCATTTCGCAGAATTCAAGAATTGTTACTACGTGGGGGTTAGTACAAATACGAGAACAAGCACACCGCAACTGTTAAATTGTGAGGAGGTTGAAATGGAATGATGATTACATAAAAATACTCATTCTAACGTTTAGATCGCCTAAAATATCGAAATGAATATTCTAATAAAATTATCATTTCGCCATATTAAGGACCGATGATTCCCTAATTTTAGAGAGAAATAACAATTTTATTTGTATTTATCTTTTTGATGAGACAAAAATACTCGTACTCTTTATCACTTTTACAACCAAAATACCTACGTGGCATCACCTACCGCCACTCACCCACCGCTATCAACACAAACTTCAAAATACTCCATCACACTTTGTTAATAAAAATAATAAAATAACGAATACATAGTGAATAGCGCCTCAATAAATTTGTAGAGGTATGGTAACAATGTTAAAATAATGAATGATTTTAACTGGTCTAATATTCAATATACCGCATTATCATGTGTGAATAAAATAAAAAAAGATAAATAAAATAATAATGTGATAATTCACAACTTACTTCCTCCACATGGTTCTCACAACTTCATCATAATTACCACTAGACTTTATATACGAAAATTCAAAGTCTGCCGACTACCAAACCCATAGGCCACAAAATTATAGACATGGTTTCACATTGTTTTTTGATTCTCTCAGTGTATGCATGACAGTGTGGAGCCTACCTCTCCACCACTGCTATATCAGTGGTGTTGCCTTTCGGTGGTGTTGACATGAATTCTTGTTGCATATATGTAATATAGATAGAGAGAGATGGATCATAATTCGATATTTGGTTTATCGACTAATTTGGGACAGATAGAGAGAGAGATCATAATTCGATATTTGGTTTACCGACTAATTTGGGGTTGAACTTCACTGTTTAGAAGTGGAGTCTATTTAAAATTCGGACAAAGTCCTGTATAAACTAATCTAATACATCCTGTATAAACTAACTCAATACAAAATTGATAATACGCAAGTGAAAATTGAACCCCAATAGAAACATTTCATAAGACCCTTGATAGTTAGATGATTCACACTTGCACTAATCTTTAGAGTTATATATATAATATATATGTGTATTATTCATTTTCATGCGGCCATATGTTCTCATTATTAGCTTTGACATGGATTAAAAAAATTTGGCAATCATTGTTTCACAACCCATAATGATGACCCCCGTGACAGAGCCCTAATTATAGAAATAAAAATTATAGAAATAAAATTGAGAAAGTCACCATCGGATCATTTTAAGGGTATTTATTCTATAAAAAAAAATTATAATACACTCTTGGCTACCCTCCAAATACCCAGAGGTAAATTCACCAAATCAGCTTCCTGAAATGTTTTTATGTTTCCTTTTTCTGTTTCATCCGACCATTTCGTACATTTTAGTTTATCTTCACTGTTCGGTGTGAGACCGCCTTGGCTCTCTCTCTCTCTC
>BRYE01000023.1:29319154-29324154 GCA_030159115.1 Actinidia arguta var. hypoleuca
TGAGGAATTGCCCAATGCAGACTAAAACCATGGGTTGCACCAAAGTATATATCCAAGAGGATTATAAGTCTATAACTAACTATGAAGGGACAGTTTGGTAATTACACTATAGTCCACCAACCTTTTTAAGTCCATTGTTTGATTCCTTCGAACCCAACATTAATTTCCGCCATGCCTGAACCTCTCTACTTCAGGTTCCTATTCCCTCTCTCCATCTTCTTCTCTCTCCAAGATTTCCGATGGGAGCGACATATTCGCCATGAATTGCCCATCGTATGAGTGCGGCAATGTGAAAATCAAGTACCCATTTTGACTAACGAGTGAGACAACCTCTAATTGATACTGTGGCTATCCAAATTTTAATCTTAGTTACTCATCTAGTAAAGAGACCATCATCAATCTCCCCGGTGACTCGTACTACGTGAAGGAGATAAACTATACCGATTATACCCTCACCCTCATCGATGCTGATGTTACCACTCATCGAAGAAGCCCAAGGGCGAGTCACAACGTCACTCTCCAAACCTTGCCATTTCCTACCCACCTATGCCCCTCCTACAGAGTGCTTATCTTCCCGTGAGAAGCAGTTCTATGTTCTTGTGGTGGGGACCGAGCCGGAGGATACTGACTGGTACAATTCTTGCGAAGGACAAAGTGGTGGTGGCGGTGATGGTGATAGACTCGGAGATTGATCAGACCAACGGTTTGATTACCAGTTTCGGTTGGGCCATGAATGACGGGTTCGTCCTCTATCGGCGAAGTGTGGCAGGTGTGAGACGTCGGAAGTCCGGTGTGGGTATAACTACGTGACCAAGGACTTCTTGTGCTTCTGCTTTGATGGGAACATAAAGAATGATTACTGCAAAAGTATGTGGTTATTGTTATTATTTTTTAATTTAATTTTGTAGTTTTTGTGGTGTTGATCATATGATTAGATTGAAGTATCACAGCCGTTTAAAAACTGAATGGATGGCTAGGATCAAGTGGGTATTGTCAAAACCTTGTTCTCATTGCGTGAGGTCTATATTTGAACAAGGTATTGAGTGAGGAAAAAATTAATTGATCCAACGATTTAAGTTCATTTGTTTCTCTCAATTTTTCTTTCTTCTCTGCAAATGTCTTCGTAAATCGCTGATCACCAAATACAGCCACCACCTTGATTGATTCTTACACTTTCACTTTAAAAAAGGGTCAATCAATCAGAATAGCGGTGATCAACTCGAGTTAGATAATAAATCGAATTCACGTGAAAAGAGACAGTGTCCCAACAGGTCGGAATCCCTATCTGTCAATTTTACAATCATACAAACTTTATCCAACAAAATTATCATAAATAATGAAATCATTCAAAAAAAAAAAAAAAATCAAGGAACACCAAAACAGTACTTTCCAATACTTGGTCTGTGAGAGTATGAGGTACAAAAGAGCTGATGTTCCCTCCCCCCGTGCAAGTTTCAAACTGAAAGCAACAACTGCGAGATACAATTTAAGTACTCACAAACCTTTATGTTTGTTTTTACCTCCACAACAATAACAGATTTTCTCAGCTCCCAAACAGTCCCTTAGATCTTCTCCTTATCCTTGTGAGAAACCATGGGGTTTGGTCAAAAGACACGGAGAATGTGCACGGCAGATAATTCTTTCTGCAAATGCCATATAGGTTGAGAAAAGTATCTTACACCTGATATTTGTGTCCAAAAATTGAAACTTTCCCGTCAAAACTTAAATTCAAGAACTTACCAAAAACGAAACTTGTGTTCAAGAATTTGAATTCTCCTCTAAAATGTTAATAATATTGACATAGTTGATGTGTGCATTTACTGTCATAATAGACAGTATTAGGTAACTTAACGCACAATGTAATGATAAATTATCGAATAAGTTATTCTATAGTCAAATGAAGTGTGGGTTCTACACTATTACTTGGTATGGCCCAACAACTCACATGAATATGAAATCATTCATTCGATAATTTATAGAATATAACTTCAATTATTTTAAAAGAAAAATATCAGTGATTTTATACTTTTCTTTTGTTCAATTGCATTCTATTTTTTTTCTTTAATAGGTGAATTTATCCAAATATCATTCCGTGTAATCAAAACATTTGAGTAAACTCATCCCAATGAAAACAAAAACTGGAGTTCAATTATAAAAAAGAGAGTATGAAAATAATTATCCAAGAAAAATAGAGGGATTTGATGTATTATGAAAATAAATTAGAATTTTCTTGGTCAAACATTTGCGTCTAAGAAAGGAGGTCGATATGGATTCTAACTTCTAGTTGTTTTTCAGTTTCAACAAGCTAATTTCATTGTTACTATTATTTTCAATTTCATTATAATTTCTAAAAAGTGATGCTGACTTTTCTAGGTCAAACATATTCATCTTGTATATTACTTAGACAACAACATTTCCATCTCTTTCCTCACCAAACCACCCCTCTCCTCAACAACCTCCATCCCCCTTCCATGATCATTTCCAAATTCATGAATTCCAAACTCTTCATCCTCCCCACAATCCTCATCATCTTCATCACATCAATCCAAACATGTTGCGGCCAAATCGAAGAAAAATATTATGATTGCACGAGCAACTACACTTGTGGCCAAGTCGCACAGAACCTTACTTACCCTTTTTGGGGTGGCAGTCGACCCCAGTATTGTGGCCATCCAGCGTTCGAACTCAAATGCCAAGACAACAATTACCCAACTTTAAACATTGAAAACCGTGACTTTCGTGTACTAGGCATCAACCAATCGAGTTACCAGATTTCAATTGCCAGACTGGACCTCTGGGAAAGTTATTGTACCAGAGATTTGAGCAACATCACATTGCCTAGCGACCTTTTTCAGTACAACGAACTGGTCCGAGGCCTTTTTATTTTTTACAATTGCACACCCGAGGTGACTAGCGTGTTCCCCAATTTTACATGCAACGTCGATGGGAGAGAGATTGACGGCTTTTACGCGGACCAGTTGTTGTTGAGGCAAGAGGTTGAGGGATTTGATGGGACTGCGGATGCGATATCATGCAGCCAGTGGATTGCAGTGCCGGTGATGAGGGTGGCTTTGGACGAACTTTTGAGCCAAAGGTTGATGCTGCAGGAGGCCTTGAAAGGGGGATTTGGGGTGCAGTATGATGCTAAGAAGGAGGATTGCTTAAGGTGTGAGGGGTCGGGTGGGATTTGCGGGTCTGATATCGAGTTTATTTGCCATTGTCGCGATGGTACTCGTCGCGGAACCTGTCAAAATTCCGGTATGTAATGCATCCCTCTAACTCTCAAAACTGCTCATTTCATGGCATAGTTGGTTTATATGTGTGTGTTATGTCATGTTTGATCGATGAACCTATCAGGACATGGCCCTAGTGTAGATTGGATTAAAACCGGGTTTTTTCGAGATATATAGGAATAGAATTAATTGGATATCTACCTTACAGCCTTATTCTAATCGACTAATCTATGGAGATAATAGAATATTTTGAATTTCATCTCTGATGGCTCTAATAATGCTAAAAAGAAGTAAAAAGAGAGTAAATGGGGTAGCAATAGTGGCCGTGTGTATCTTCGTAGGATGCCAAGTGATTCCTATCGGGGTTTGTGTGACGTGGTCAGAACCTTTTTAGCAACCGAGCCGTGGTATGGTTAGCTATGAATTGACACGTATCACCAATCGGTCGACACACCAGTGGTTTTTATTCTCACCGGTATACCTTAACAAAATAAGTGATATGTATGTATCTATTTATATTTAAAACCCTATTTACATCAAAATAAAAACTACGATAATCAGACTTTTAGTTGCCGAATCATTAGAATGAGGGTATGTTGCCCATGTGAAATCTAAGAGGTTGATCTCGATCTGGGATAAAGAGGGAGAGAGTAATTTTCCGTAACAAGTTCTGGAAAGATGCAATTAAGAGAAAAAGAGGAAACAACCTAACATAGACAAAGAGAGGCAGAGCCCAAAAACTTCTTCTCTAGTTAAGAAGATAATGAATAGTGTAATAAACTTGTTCATTTCAGCAAAGCAATCCTCTATATATATAGGCATTCACTCACGACACATGCTCATCTAGGGACCATCTAGATCGTTATAACAGAGTTCAAAAAATATAGGTTTCTCTCATGTTAGACTATCCAAGGCAATGCACTGGATGTTAATTACCACGATGATTTGCTTGGCAAACTTCCATTCTTGCCTCCAGTCCATATACTTTTAGATCCCGCCGAGAAGACCGCGTAGCGGTCTATTCAAGTCCTGTCTCTTAGACTTGTCCCAAGCCAAGATTGTTCCAAAGATACACTATGCTTACTCATGGCAAGCATCGTGGTTAGCCAATATTATGGATGTGCCGCAGTACCAAGGAATGGGGAACACCACGGTGCTCATTGGCCTTAAAGCCAATACCTACATTGCCTTAGTAATTTTCCTAACTTGTAACATAAATTAAGTCCAAATTTATTACTTGAGCTCGGTTCATCCATTTCTCATACAAATGGTCTTTGAAGGAGCTTTGTCAGATTAACAATATATTGCTAAGTCAAGGACTCGAGCCTGAGCTGCTTATGAATTTGCAGACCTAGGTGTGTCTCAAAAGCTTTAACAAGCCGAAATATTATGATTTCATCATCAATTTCCAATAATGAAGTTCATTTTAGGATGAGGCTTTTCTCCAAGTTTACTTGTTCTGGGTCCAACACAGGTCTATTTGGTGAAAAATACGACACCCGTAATCATGTGATCGGATATTATTTGTTTGAAAAATAAGCGATCTATTTTCATAATCATAGCTTGTCATTCATTTTTTTTTTTAAATGTGATTCAATCTTGTGATCTCTGATTTTCAATTGACTTTAATTTTTGCACGGATGATCTTGTTGACGACTACTGGTGAAAAATAGAACACCGGTAATCACTTTATTTGGTTACATTTGTATAAAAAATAAAAAATAACCAGTTTATTATCATAATCATAGATTTTGTAATTTATTTTTG
>BRYE01000023.1:29336654-29339154 GCA_030159115.1 Actinidia arguta var. hypoleuca
TATAAAAGTGGGGAATAGACTTTGAAAAATTAGTACTATCGAAAAAAACAAATAAAAAGAAATGGAGAGAGTATTGCTTTACGAGGGCACTGTTGCAAATATTAATTGACGTAATTATTTGTAAGAAAAATGCTCTTCTCCCAAGATTTTTTTACGAAAACGACCACCATAAAATGACACGACAATAATACAGTGTAATAAATTAAAATGACGTGGCTTATTTTGTATTTATTTATTAAAAATAAAAAAGATTAGCAATGTGCTTCGTATTTAAAAAAATTACCCATATCTTGTCATTTTGTATATATTTTATTTTTATAAAAACTCGATATCAATAACATTTTCCACCATTCAAAACGAATCATAAAGAACGCACAAAACACCATAGGATTGGGTACATATGATATGACAATGATACAATATAGCGCTATCATCGACTAATTATAAAGATATGTAATCTACACACATTTTTCTTCAATTGTATTTTTTTTTATCTTTATTAAGGTGGATTAACCCAAAACTCACGTTTTACTCAAATATTTTTACTATATAGAAAAATATTTATGAAAATTCATCTTAATCTAAACACGTTGATTGCTACGTGTAAATTTCCTTGAAATTCCTTTTTTTTATTAATAAAAAAAGTATAAATCAAAACAAAAAAGTTGGTTGTGTATGGCCGGCAGCGGACCCTAGACTTTGACAGATCCGCGGCAAACGGGCAAGGAATTGATGATGATGCGTAGAATTGTTGACCGTTGGATTGAACTTATAAAGGGGGTTGGATAAAGGAAACCGCGAACCAAATTACATGCTTTGTGATCATCGAAAAATATGATATTTATAATTAGAAAAGATGCTTTTGGGGTCGGAAAAAAAAGATAGAAACGAAAAATCGATCCAAACTTATAGGTTTGGTTTGGATTTTTGTATAGCTAGTTAGATTTCGGTTCTAAAATTTTAAAAATCGTCTTAATTAGTTCGGTTCACGGATTCCGGTTTTGAACCAAATCAAACCAGAAAATACTCACAAAACATTTCCTTAATATTTTTATACTTATGTTTTTACATCTTAATTTATATTGTTATTTCTATAATCTTGAAAAATTATCTAACTATATTAAATATTTTATTCTTTTGGTGAAATGATGATTGTAGAGTAAAAAATTTATCCATTGAAATCGTATTTCGGAACCAAAAACAAACCAATTTTTATTTGGATTGAATTGATTCCTAGTTTTGAACAGAATAAATTAATTTCAAATTTTTTAAGAATTAATTTTGCTAAAAAATCTCAAGAATCATATAAAATTCAATTCCGTAGGTAATTTTATGTAAAACGGAACTAATTCTAAACGTGGAGACCTTCCATGCTTTTATTTGAACTCATTCAAAGTCTATGCGGTCAAACTCACTTCATTTCTTCGAAAGATCACTGCGATTTTGCTACTAGTGGGTCCCAATTAGGATGTGGATCCCATGAACATAACGTAATAATGTTATATTTTTTGTGGTAATTTTAATTGTTTGTTCGCAAAATTGGAATAAATATTTGATCTGGGCCCCTGGGATTTAATAAAATCTTGGGCTTGGGTTTTGCTTTGGGCCCCTGGGATTGAGTTTGCCCAACCGTCACAATATCTTGGCCCAAGCCCACGCTGGGTGGCTTTTCGCTTTCCACGCACATTTGTTATCACGGTCCATTAGCTCGGCCCACTTTATTAACTTTTTATGAATGTGATTGGATTAAGAATTTAATGGGACCCATTTCTAACAAAAGCATTTTTACTTGTGATCGAAACAGTCTACAAGGCTTTCAACCAAAACATGGAATGTTCGTGAATAGATGCAATTTTACAATTTGATCACATACCAATGAGAAGAGAAGATGCTGAAGAAATTTACTTTTCAATAGTCGTTTCCAGATGAGATCGATTGGAGGTGGATGGTAAACAAGATCGACCCTACGTACATTGGATTGAATGCTTGATCTTCCTAAATTAGTAAACTTTTGTCTAAATTAGATGAATATTTTTGTATTTTTTAATTTCTCTCGTTAAAAGAAACTGAAAAAGTATAAAATTTTGATTAAATGGTAAAAAAAATCAATAAAGATTAAAAAAATCGAAAACCAAAAAAATTTACCGAGGTGTTAGTATTAATGAGACTGGGCCGTAATTACCCCAAAATACGTCTCAAAGCAAAAACAGTCTGGACCAAGAAGAAAGGCCCGCCCCTAGTTCAGGCCCATCGGAATTTGGGTTTGGCTTTGATTATGGGCCGGACGTGAGATGGTATGAGTTTTGGAAGCCTGATTCTCGCCGATCTCGGCCCATGTCCATCCCCTCTATCGAACGTTGAAAACCTCTCTCTCTCTCTCTCTCTCTCTCTCTCTCTCTCCTCCAGATATATACTTCCCGGCGAATTTCAGAAATCATAAGGGCCAATTTTCTCCTTCTCTCTCTCCTCCTGGCCGACTCTCTCTACTTCAGAAAACCTT
>BRYE01000023.1:29411654-29414154 GCA_030159115.1 Actinidia arguta var. hypoleuca
TGTAAACGAAAATAGTCATATGTCATACATATGACCACGTTGGCCATTTTAAATTAGTATAAACGTGAGATTCTTTTTGACTTTCGTGAATTTCTTTCATTCTTTAATCAAAATCTTATATTTTTTTTGGTTTCTCCAGATGAGAGGAGTCTGAAAATATATTAAAAAAATTATATTTAATTTGGATAAGTTCACTGAAGACGAAAAAAAATATTTTTATCCCCAAAAAAGTCTAAAAATATATTTTTGCCCTTTTTATAGGTATTGTGCATAACACGTGGTTATTTTCATCTCTAAATTCTAACGGATGTTGACAAGGATCCACATTGCAATTGTCTCTAAAGTTCATCGTTAAATATGTTCAAATTGAAACATAAAATATTAAAGTGAAATCCTAACGAAAGTTTGAAGATAGAAAATAAAAATTACCCTTATTATTTTTTTGTTATACTTTGGGATTTTGATTCTTTGTTTTACGGATCTGAAAAATGGTTTACGATGAATGAGTTCGAACTTGGAAGAGAACAAAGAATTATGGTTGTTTTGCAAGTATTGGGCCATCGTTATATTTCGGCCCAAGAAACACACTCAAAGGCGATCTATCCACTAAGGGCATCTTGTTGGGTTGTCAGCCCACGTCTGTGTGGCCCAAACCCAAGCCCAAAAAGGGGAGAATTTCACAACTTTGATATTATTTTACAGTTATCACTCGGGTGCAATTTAGACTGGACCAACTTGAGAAACCCGAGCCCAGTCCAAAAGTTTTAGGATTTTGACAGTATAAATTAGAACACAAGACCAAACTTGGATAAAAATTTTAGAGCCCAAATTAAAATTGCAAGTTTGGGCAGAGGTATTGGATAGCCCGAGTTCATTGTATTATTATACGTATAGTTATATATGCATGTTATTTAGATATATTTGTTAATTAATTTTGAACTTTCAACTAAATCTTAGTTATTGATATAACTTGTGAGTGACTCTAGTTCAATTCTAATAATTGTCTACCAAAGCATAATCGAGTTGAATAGATGAAGAATGGGTTGAGGTTGAGAAAAAAAATTCACCCCGAACTCTATACTTGAACTAGCTTGGATAAATTTAGTACACAATAGGCTGATCTTTAGCAGCCTTCTAATACGTCGCCCCCCCTCCCCCCTCTCAATTGCTTTCCTAGTTTATCATTGATTTGAAATTACTCATCTAACGTTTCAAAATGTCAGACCGTTTAATTGATATTGAAAAATGCTGCAGTGACTGAAAAAGTTACCAAAATTATTTTTGATTTATATGCACCAAAACGACGTTGTTTTGGTGCCATCGGTAACAACTTCGATAACTTCTTTGGTCACTGTAGCTTTTTCCATTCATATTACCCCTCCATCTTACCACTTATTTGAAATTTCCCCAATATCCTTTCTAGATATTTTTGTAATTTTCTCAATATTTTTTGCACAAATTAACAGAAGATAAAACAAAGAAAGAATGCAGAGCATAGTATTAGAGATATAATAGGTTATGGATCTTGGAAAGGTTTTGATTTAGTTGGATAGGTATCTTCTTTTGTGGATCCTTTTATTTCATGATCATGACTATTGAAAAAGGCAAATGTGACCTAACATAGAAAATGTGATCAATTACGAATCTTACAATTCATTTGTTACGTATTTTTTACGTGTTATCCTGATTAGTTACATATAAATATGTATAATACGTATTAAAATGTCAAATTATTATAATTAATAACGAAAAATATAATTTAGTATGTACCACATGACTTTTCACAACGATTGCGAAAGTAGCGATGGGTATCCAACCAGAGGATTCAACCAAGCTGCTTTCCCAGAGTTAGAGAATGATAATTAGACCTTTTAGCTGGAGGAAATTTCCAAGATGTGGTGCTCTTCATTCCTCCAATTAAAAAAAAATGCTCCCAGTCCGCAAAGGCTTGGGAATGTGTTTGGAATCTAGAGAAATAAAAAATATATATATATATATATATATATATATATATATATTTGTTCTTTTATGTTTGGATTATACTTTTAAGAGGAAAAACAAAAGGAAAATGAAGAATTTTTTTTTTTTTTGGCATTTTTTAATTTTTATTTACTTTTTCTTTTCGTCTTTTTATTTATTAGTTTATATTTTATTTTCTTTCTCCTTATCTTCAAATCAAAGAACAAAATGTTATTTCTTTCGCCTTTTCTTTTCTCTTTCTTTATAAAGTCAAACAAACGAAAATAACAACTTTTTTATAAATATTTTTTAAATTTATTCATATAGAATTATAAAACAGTTGCATTTAGTTTGGGAAATATTAGAATACACACTTCATATCATTTGTATCACGTCATTCATCATTTTTGACCAGTCAAATTGATTATTTTATAGGTCAATTAAATTAAAATATAATTTGACCACAAATTCTCATAAAATTAATTTTTGATTCATAATATAACCACAAAATTTTATAAATTCTTTATGATTATATCCATAA
>BRYE01000023.1:29419154-29424154 GCA_030159115.1 Actinidia arguta var. hypoleuca
TGGTTTATAAATAGTGAATTTTAGTTTCTTGTTACCTTCTTCTTGGGGAATAGTTAGCTGCCTTTTATATGTGGAGGTTTTACATACGTGCGAGGAGATCGCCGTGCGGATATCGGATGACCATATGAGGAAAGATTTCCCGGAGATAGAGGCGTTGTAGGTGGTGGTTTCCGTGTGTGAGAATCATGCCATTAATGTAGGAGGTTCTGAATGTGATGAACAACACTGAGATCGCACCCAGCTTCATATGGAGGATGGCGACATGACCCACCAAGCATCAGGTGTGGCGACGTCAGACATTAGGAGAACTGGTGATACAAGGAGGCATGGACAACTCTATTGAGTCCAACCCACAAATTTGGGTCCAAGCCCAGTTGGTTCAAATGAAGGATCCATGTAAGAGTGAAACTCTTGAGTTAATTAAAACTTTTAAAAGGATTATCTCTTGAAAAGTTAGTCTTGAGTTAGGATATGTTTTTCTAGATAAAATATGATAACAATTAATTATTCTATTAGAAGTCTACACCCTCTTTCCCTTGGTCTATAAAAGGGAGAGTAGATTGTTGAGACTTGTGCGCTGTGAGCTGTTAAAAAGGTGTTAAGACAGAGAGGCAAGACGGAGAGAGATCATGAGAGAGAGGGGTGAGTGAAGTGTGATTTTTCTCTCTTTTTATACTCATTATAATCCCCTTCATTCGATTAGTGGATTATTGATTGTTTTCCGTGAACGTATGTATTATTAGCCGAACCACATAAATCTTTATTGTCTTGTGTGTGTGTGGTTGGTCTAGATAGTATAGGGTAACGTGTTTTTTATCCAACAATTGGTGATTACATTTTTTAGCACAACAATTGGTATTAGAGCGAGGTTGGAGTCACCAGAGTAATTTTTAAGAAGAACGAAGCAGATTTTGCATATTAACCATATTAAAAGTTGCCTATATTTGAATTTTGAGCATACCACTAGATTCCTCTCTTCAAGACGAGTCCGTCGATAGAAAATCAAAGCCAAACGGACACCGGACACCATTCCCCCCATGAATTGCCAAAAGTTTCAGCCCAGCGTTGACCGAGCCAACTGAGAAGGAATATTCATGAAGTTTAGGTAATTACAATTTAGGTCCTTGTAGTTTTTAAAAATTATATTTTAATCTGTATAATTTTTAAAAATTATAGTTTGGTTCCTAAATTTTTTTAAAATTATATTTTGCTCCTTGGAGTTTCTGATTTTGATAGTTTGGTCCTAGAAATTTTTGATTTTAACAATTTAACTATTTTAGAGATTTTTTCAGCATTCCAGATATATCCACGAGGTTAATTTTTGGATATTTTACTTCTATTGGGGGGAAATAAGATGACAGAGCATAATTCTGGGGCTATGATCACGTTTTCAACCACGAATTACGCATTATGAAAACTAAGGATGGAAGATATTCTATTATGCAATAATTTATATGCCCCCTTGGAGAATAAGGAAGACAAACTTGCAGCGACGAGGGATGAACAATGGAAGAAGGTGATCCAAAAAATGATTGGGCTGGTCAGACAGTGCATTGGACACGAGGTGTTCCATCATGTAATATAAGAGACGAATGGTTATGAGTTGTGAACCAAGTTGGAAACAATGTATCAGGCGAAGACATCTTAGAACAAAGCCTTATTGATGAGAAGACTAGTGAATTTAAAATTTTAGAGTGGGACGCCATTAGCGGAACATACGAGTGAGTTCTAGAATTTGATCAATCAATTGACTAGTTTTTGACCTATAGTTTGAGGATGAGATAAATGCCCTATTGCTTTTGAGTTTTTTGCAAGAAAGTAATGAGAAATTGATGGTTTCTCTCAATAATTCAGTACTGAATGGGAAGTTGACTATGAGTATGGTTAAAGATGCTATATTCAATAAAGAAATACGTAGGAAAGAGATGGGTATGGCGGATTGATGATTCGCGAGCCATAGTCTTAAAAGGAAGCAGAGAACGATTGAGGTCACAGATGAGAGGTTGCACTTTTACGTACTTTTACTGCGATTAAGAGGGACATATCAAAAGAAATTGTCCAAGGTATAAAGCATAAAATCAGTCTTCAGAAACAACATCAACAACAGTGATGACTACGGATTAGACCGATGTTCTCCTAACAGTATTGGCAGATAGAAAATCAGATTAGATATTGGATTGTGCTTACCACTTGTGCGGAGACAGAGAGATGTTCTCTACATATGCAACATAAGATGGCAGACTTGTATGGCTGATGAACAATGCATCGAGCAGAGTTATTGGCAAATGATCAGTTTGGTTCCGCATGACAGACGGGAGGTCTCTGATATTGATCGAGGTAAAGCATGTTTTGAGTTTGCAAAAAAAAAAAAAAATTTCATTAGGATACTAGATTCGAGGGTTGGAGCTTGTAGCTTGTGGAAGAACCTTTAGAGTTTCTAAGAAAAACAAAGAGATATTGCAGAGAAGGAAGACTAGAGGGCTATACCAACTAAAGGGAAGTGTCCAAACAAGGGAAGCTATTGTAAATCTTTATTGTCGTGTGTGTAGTTAATTTAAAGAGTATAGGATAACGTGTGTTTTCCTAACAAATAGTGATTCAATTTTTTAGCACAACAAGCTCAACCAGGGATGGAGTACGGGCGAGGACCATTTGGGCTGTGGGCGTCATGCCCATCTCAGATATAAGGCGAAATGGTTACCTGAAGCCCAAGTCATCTTTGAAAGTTTTATTTGGTGGAAAACTATCCCCCATCACATGTCTCGGTCATCACAGCTTGTGGATTGTCCTTGTTGTTTCCTTGATCCTATCCACGCAATTCCCTGCCGTTCCTTGTTTAGGAACAGATCTAACTGTTCTGTTTCAAGATTGTTCCATGCCTCCTCGATCACGGAACGCCAAGTTGATTAGCTTCCTCAAAGAATTCCATTTTTCATCACTTTCATCATCCACACTTACGAGGTAAATCCATTGAATCGTTGAGGCCAAATTTCAGGGAGATGGAAGCTTTCTAGCTCGGCCCCTTCCACTCTATCGAATCACCTCCTTCCATTGCCCTATCCCCTGACGCTGGAACTTCACATCATCACTTCACTAATGCCTGTCTCGTTGCATCCATGGAAAATCTTAATGCGGTTAAAATTACACAAGTTCAGAACAAGATTTTGGATGGGTTCACTTTCCATGATACAAAACCTCTTCAAGAGATGAAAGAAGACCCAATTTTTCTACACAGTAGCAGGAAAAGCTATTTGTTATTTTGGGGGAAAAGAAATGAAAATAGGATAAGAATATTAAAAAATGGACGACTGCGGAAAATATATAGAGTAGTTTTTAGCTCCGGGATTGAACCCCCGGTTCAGCATGAACCGTGAACCATTTCAACCGGTTTCAGACTCCTGTTATTTGATTGACTTTCAAGATGGGAAAGGTGTTGAAACCCCCAACTCACGCACGCTAGTGGTCTTCGCTTTTCTAGTGAAGCCCCTGCGCCACTTCAGAAGCTGTAATTCGTTGTGCAGAACAAATTATTGAAAGAAAACTCACTTACAAATCAATAATATAAGACACATATATTTTTGAATTTTTAAAATTATCTCTTACTATTTACGATTGAAATCTATTTGAGTTAATCTAATTATTGAGATTTTACCTGAGACTAATTTTTTTAAAAAAAAATATCACTTTATTCTTTTTAAAAGTGTGACTCAAATATGTTGTGATCTAATGGTCAAAAAATATATAAAATTGAAAAAATATTTTATTTATTGAATCATTTTTTTAGTGGGACTCATACCAAAATAAACTAAAACACCATTTCTTTCTCCCCTCATTTCTTCTAAACTAACAACACTTTTTTAAAATCATTATACTTTCTAATTTATTATTTATTTTATAACAATGTATCTGTTCGTATATGCATGCAATATATCTTTTATTTGAAGTTTATATCTTATATATTTTTGAAGTTATAAAACTCTAACGAGTACACTTAAGATGTAATTTATTAGTTTCAACGTAATATCCATGGACGCAGACAATTACTAATGCTATAAAAAGTTAAAACTATAAGTAAAAATACAAAATATACTATATAAATAACTATTCATTTAATTTTTTAATACTTATAAAAAATAAATTATTTTCCATATTATTTTATTTGTATATAATTATAATATCACGATTTAATTTTTACTTTAACTCGACGATCGAGGTTCGCTCGCCGGTCAATTTTTAAAAATATTGAGCGAGTGTGAAAACAACAGAAGAAATGAAAGGCGGGGTTGGCTCCGTGTTTATGGGATAAGAATGAGGAGTGGGGTCACACCAAAACCAGAGGCCCAAATTCGAACGGCGCCCACAGTTCCCCTTCCAAAACCAGCGTACGGATATATTCCACAAAACCGGGAGTAGCAAATGTGGGCGGCCATCTCTCTATCTCGTCCAACGCTTGACCCACACGATGCTCACTGCAACGCCCAATCCCGCCGCATGCAGCGTTTTGATTTACTTTTTTATGAGAATTTAAATTGATTGTTTTTTTTTTTAATTTTTTAGTTCAGATTTAGAATATTTTCGGCTTTTAACAAATAGAGTCATCTAAAAGTAAAAGCAAGGAAGACAAATTTAAAAAGAAGTTGAAATACACAAATTACTCCTGAAATTTTGAATAAATACATAAAGTATCCTTAACGTTTAAGAAATAATAGTGACCTCTCTTGAGTTTTGAAATTTATAACAATTTTTTTTATTTTACATAAACTATTCCTGAGGTTCCATTTTAATACATAAAAAACTCTTAACATCAATTATCTGTTAATAAGATTGATTTTTCATCCATAACGTCAATTAAATAGTGGTTGAAATATCATATATGATTCATTTTTTAGTCATTCAATCAACATTCTTGTGGAGTATATAGTAATTTTGTAAAAAAAAAGAACATATATGGTATTTCAATCACTTTTCAGCTGACGACATAGATGGACGTCAAGGGTGTT
>BRYE01000023.1:29441654-29461654 GCA_030159115.1 Actinidia arguta var. hypoleuca
TTCACTCCCCAAGCAACTGGGCAATGTAGATATTTTTTTTCTTTTGATGGAGTTGAATTTTATAATTCAGAAATGTTCGTTAATTTAACGACTATTAAACTTTCATTTGATGATTCGGGATTCTGGCCTTTGGGATAGCTGCCGCGGGACGGCTCGGGTCTGGTAATTGAAACCATTGCATATGGCAATGGACCACTTAAATTAAATGGCGAGTTGTTAGAGTGTAAGTTAATTGTAGACAACAATCTAACAAGCTCTCTTGTGATATGGGTTCACTTTCATTAAATCTTTCAGTTGGTTAGGTAGCGGATAGGTATCGCAATCGAGTTTTCATATTCACTAGCTAATTATGTATTTAGCAAACTTAGCTGGGTTCTACTTTTATATATATGAACACTTTAACACATAATGTTTTAATATTTACAATATACAAAATACGTCTTTGGATTTGCTAACTTACCCGTGGGTCCACTACATATATCCTTAGGCTATGTTTGGAACTTGTAGAAAGAAAAGAGAAGGAAAAGAAAATATGACAAATAGTTGAGAAGAAAAATCTAGAGAAAATTAGTTTTCTTTTATTCGTTTGGTTTTGCAAGGAAATAATTAGACGGAATTGAGAAAGAAAGTAATTTTTTATTTGTTTGGTTTTACGAGGAGTAAGAAAAATAAAATAAAATAAAATAAATGAGGAAAGAAAAAGAAGATAAAAGAATATATAAAGAAAAATTTTAAAATGAGAAGGAGGATAGATTTTTACTTGTTTTCCCTTCAAATCGCATAAATCAAACAAGAAAAGATGAAAATTGTTATTTTCCATTCTTTTTCTTTTCTTTCCGTAAGCTCCAAACACACCCTTAATGACTTGTGTAATGGAGTATTTGTTGAGTTCCACTATGAGAGTGGGAGCATTCTTAATAAAATATCTCAAGATCTCCAACAGATTCTTTAAAAAAAAATCTTTTGTCCATCAAAAGAAGATGCTATTTTTGGGATATTTTGTTCCATAAATATCCTCCAACAGCTCCCAAAAAGCAAGACTAAGAAACCGTAACAAATATCTCTCTTCGTGTCATGTGGCAAATCATCAATGCACAAATCCAAATTGATCAGTTCGAAGACTAAAGTTGAGAATTATTGGAATAAATTCCGTGAACATCTAATTTAGAACAATTATGGAAGGTCAAGTCTTGGGATACTTTGGTCATTTTTTATACGTATTTTATAAGATTTCCAGACATATTTACCCCTAATTTGAATTAAATGAGATATTTTAAACTGGTTGCCAAATTCATTCCAACTCCTCAATTTTTATAATTTGATTTGTATCGATATGCATTTACTTCCTTACCTCTGTGTTCTATGTTTCTCTCTGTATGTCAGTGGTACTTTTGATGCTTTTTAAATATATTCTACGTTTCTCTATTTTTAAGGAATGTTTTGGCAAGTCTGTTGGAGAGTGATTTTGGGACTTCCATACTATATATAGGGAGAGTAAAATTAGAGAAAAGGGCTCCGCTTGAGATGCTCTTAGTAGCCGATGACCAACAGTGGCGGTTGGTAGGCTGTGCATTATATTAAAATATATGTTATATAACGAAATGATAAGAAAATGAGATATTTTAATCCCCGATCTAATGTAATTGGTGGAAATAATAAATTCTGTTATATTTAGTACTCGAATTTAAGTTTTTCCATTTCTTTCGAACGAAGGGTAAATATGTCCACAAAACCTATTAAAATTCAAAAAATGACATTTCCTTTTATATTTTAGTTTACGCAGGATTTCGACCACTATAAATAAATCCGTGGTACCTAGTACTGGCCTTCAAATTACTCATTTCATTCAGGTGCCTCATAAGATCTCGTAGCTATTCATGGATTGGGCTTTGCGCCGTGTTTTGGTGTGGGCCTGGGCCTGGGCCTGGGCCTGGCCAGTTTTGAATGGAGTGGTTGGGTGAGGTCCACTAAGGAACAACAGATGGATACTAGTCAAAATACTAATCAGTTAGAGAATGATGTGAATCATTTACGTCCATCCATTGAATACGGAAAAAGTCTATTAATAAGAATGAAAAATCTAAAAAAAATCACTTCAATGAATTTTTTTCTTGACTTGTGCTATAGCGTCTCCTTCCGTTTGGTTCAGTATCATTTTACGATATTTTGAAGAAAAAAAAAAATTTAAGTATTAGTAGATAAAATAGGAGATGTATTGGAATAACTAAAAAAAACGACTTTCTGAATTATAAAATAAATAAAATATGAAGTCAAATCTAAGAGACTGCTAGAAATGCTTTTAACATTTGTCTTTTCTCTGTAGTGGGACTAAGACCTCACATTCCAAAAGCGATTAGCTGGAATTTTGAAAGATGGTATTGTTCATTGTTGTGGATTTTCCTTCAATTAACGCGTTCTATACGTTTTATTTCTTTTTTTTCCTCCCTCATTCACTATTTTGATATTTCCCATTCATTTGGTAGTTTCTAACTTTCTCGCAATCCATTGCAATTCTTCCACGCAACAAATTTATTCACGCTTCTATGTTTGACTCATCGTTCCACCATAGTAGACGGATTTGATCACATACATCTAAAAAAAATTTAATATTAAAATGCTACAAGGCTTTCTTCCTACGGAGGCAGAGGAATATAAGAAATCCACTGAAGTGTGAAGAGAAGGACGTTGGTAGTTAACATTTAACCATTGGTCTGGTGATCTAGACTTGAAATTTGAAGATGTGCTCCCTTTTAAATTTTTAGGTTTTAAACCTTTTAGGTGCTATCGATTTATAAATTGAACTAATTAATATGAAGTTTTATCTCAATTTTAATCAAACCTCCCGCTAATAGATAATGAAATTGGTTCTCCAAATTAATCAGTCTTTCAGCAAGATATCGAGAGGAAGAGTGTGGGACAAGGAAGTATAAAGTTGGAATCCCGCACTTATTTTTCTGATGTCATCTTTTTAAATTGGATAAACTACACTGACTTTCTATGAGGTTTCGGATTAATACATAAAGCATCCCTAATGTTTGAGAAAATTATAATGACTCCCCTGAGGTTTGAAACTTGTAACAGATTTTTTTCATTTTACACTAACTTTTCTTGAAGTTACGGGTTAATACACAAAGAACTCCTGACGTCAATCGTCCATTAACAAGATTGGCTAAAATACTATTATTTTTTGCTAACAGACGATTGATGTCAGGGATGCTTTGTGTATTATCCCGGAACTTCAGGAAAAATTAGTGTAAAATGAAGGGAATCTGTTACAAGTTTCAAATCTTAGGAGAGGTCATTGTAATTTTTTAAACATCAGGGGTACTTTATATATTAACTCAAAATCTCAAGAGAGATCAGTGTTTTTCACCCTTTTCAATTTGGTAAACTAATACTAACGGAACTACAAGGCTGACAAAGTTGTTAATATTTGTAAAGTAAGGGAGTACAGTGGTATTTTGTAAATTTGGGGGGTAAGAATGTGTTTTAGGCTTACATGATAGTGTAATTTAGTCACGAAATATCCGTGAGCAATACTGCAATGTGTAATTTAGTATTTCACTTCAATAATTGGAGCAGGCTTCAAAAGAGTAAAGTTAGGAAGAAGAGATTTTACCATTTAAGCAAACATAATCTCAATCGTTCAATATTAATTATATAAAAATTTAAATTAATCAGAGATCAATAGCTACATAATTGAATTACAACTGGCTTAAATATTGAACTGTTTTTTAAAAATTATTATTGTTATCTTGACAAAAATAATTTGATTATATGACTCTATACTTGACTAACCTAATTTTTGCTTGATTAATTATCTTATTGGGTCGGACAAAATAAATGGTCCGAATTATTAATTAAGGTTCAATGTGGTACAATAATTCACCATAAAATTCACTCTATAGCCCTGTTTGGGTTAGTTTTTTTTTTGAATTTTTTTAGCTGCATGCTTTGGCTTACCACTTTTTTCGTCTTTAGTGAATTTTTATCACCATTTGATTAAAATTTATACTTATTCGATTTTTTCTTGACGAGAAAATTTTAAAAATATAATATTTTATTCAAATTTTTTAAAAAAACACTAAATACTTGAAAATATAAATTTTATTCAATTTTTTTAAAAAAACACTAAATACTTGAAAATATAAATTTTATTCAATTTTTTTAAAAAAAATACTAAATACAAAATACTAGCTATTTGTTCTAGTAAAAAAGGTTTTTGAGAATATTTTTTGTATTAGATGAATTTTGTTATACCTTCAAATTTTTATAGTCAAAAGAAGTGAAAAATATATAAATTTTAAAATAAACGATAAATTTCTTTTATTAAAAATAAAAAAGTTAAAAATCAAAACTGTTAAAATAATCTCGAACAAACTAGCTAAACAGCACCTAAGCTCATTGTAATGATTATAGCAGGTGGCGAAAAGTCCTCGGGTCTCCCTCCTGTATCATCATGGCAACGTCATATGACGAAGCTTAGATGACGTCATCCTATAAAACTACGCCTTCGTCACACGCGCCTTAATATCCAACGGGTGAAAAGACCCCGTCCAAAGTACAGAAAAGAGAGAGAAAATGCCTTCAGCCACAAGAAGAGAGAATATATACCAAAGTCCTTTTGAGAGAGAGAGAAGCAATAATTGAGTCAATTGACTATAAGATGGAGGGAGAGAAGAAGAGGAAGAGGACTGAGGAGGACGACGACGGAAGGATGAAGAAGGTGGAGGCGGTGCCGCCAGAGGAGGAGGTGGAGGAGTTCTTCGCGATCCTCCGGAGGATGCACGTGGCGGTTCAGTACTTCAAGAAGGTTAAGTTGACGGGCCGAACGGCGATAGAGGCTGAAGCGTTAGCAAGGACTGACGGCGTTAAGGCTGGAGAGGAGAGCATCAGCGGCGCAAGGAAGATCTGCGTTTTGGACCTTAACGCCGTTCCGGAAGACGAGAGTAATAGTGTTTAATATTTAAAAAGACTTTAGTTATGGCTGCTTACGTGTGTTGTGGTACGCATATGGCGCACATTAACCGGCGTAGCAAGAGCGTGTACAGCTCTCACGTGGCTTTTGCTGACCCATTCTAATGTAAACCGTGGAGTTCGATGTCATTTTTTTTTTTTATCTTTTTGACAAATAGGTAAATGTCCTTTTTAGTTACGTATGATAATAATATATCTGATATTTATGATTGTATCGTCACGTGATAATGTAAGACTTAATGTAAGTTGAGGCAGCTAGTTGATGTATGATCATAATAATAATAATAATATATCTGATATTTATGATTCTATCGTCACATGATAATTTAGAAATTACACTCAACGTAAGTTGAGGCGGCTACACCTAGCTTTTTACTATGTAGGATGCTAAACTACGCTCAAAAAAATATACATTGTTCATGATTTGCAGATATCGATAATCTCTCTCTCTTTACTTTACATTTGCAATACTTTGCATGTTTGCCACAACTTAAGAGTATTAAATTTTAATCTTTTTTTGTCATGAAAGTTCTGTTACGAGTTTTTGAGTTGTGAGTTTTTTGGATTTCTTACTTATTTGATTTTTGATTTTTTTTAATGAATTTTTTTTACATTTGATTAAAAAATTTATACTTTTAAAATAATTTTTGTTGAGTTTATTAAAAAATATATATATTTTTAGACTTCTTGCGATGAAAGAAATCGAAAAAATATAAAAATTTAATTAAATGTAAAAAAAAATTTGCTAAAAATAAAAAAAAAATTATAAAAATTCATTATCCAAATTAGATCTTAAAAAAAACAATTTTAACAAAAGTTTAACTATACTAATCGTCGTTTTTCCTAATGGATGTTTCCGTCACCTTACTCTCAGCATCGGATCACCACGCACTTCACAGCTGATTGATTCCTTGAATCGATTTTCACTGATTGAGGTCCACGCGGCGAAATATTATTGGTTAACGCGCTAATCCTATCAAGGACGGTACCGTAGGTGAGTACACATCAATCAGTGAAATATGCCCCCATCGTTCATCAAAGTGTGGGCCCAGTTTCTCCTTAATTTCCTTTTGCGGGCCCCGCGGTGCCTCTCACAAATTGTCTAATTTCCTTTGGTGCCTCTCGCTTGGGATGTAAAGAAAAATCGAAAAAAACAAGCACCGATCAATCGGTTTGGTTTTGTGATCCGGTGGACCACATTAATTGGTTTGGTTTTTAAATTTAGATAATTAATTTTTTTTTATTCAATTTGGTTTATAGTTTACAAAATTATTTAAATCAATTCGGACCTAAATTTGCAATATGAACAACTATTGGTATTGGGTTAGTAATCAGTAATATTTTTTGATAATTTTATGATCAGTATTTGTTGAATTCCCAAAATAATAGTCCAAAATAAATATAAATATAGATTATATAATTAATTTGTTTTTGGTGATCTCATTTTCTTTTGTTGTTGATATAATGATTTAATTCTAGAGATCCTTAATTTTGATCAAAAACGAATAAATCAAAAATTAAATTGAATCGTTCAATTTGGTCCCCCATTTGGTTTGGTTTGGCTTGGCTTGGCTTGGCTTGACATGGCTAAAATCAAAATTTTTGGTTTAGACTCTAAATTTGGCTCAAAATCGAATCAAAAAGACCGTTTATACCCCTACTCTCACCTTTCTTTATCTTCCTCTTCAAAGAATTGATCAATTTAGTGATTTTCACATTTTTTTTAATTACACTCTATTTTTTTTTTGTTAGCGTGAATTTACCCAAACACCTATTTTTATATAAATATTTTTATTGTAAAATAATATTTAAGTAAATTCACCCTAATAATTAAGCAGTTAATCACTAATTTAGTTCCCCTGTATTTTTTTAATTTTGTTAGTCGTCCGAAAAATTAGAGAGTATTAAGGGTCATACTCAAAATGAATTTGGATATTACACTTATACTTTTGAATAGTTTTTTGTATATTGAGAAAATAAATTTAAATACCTTAAACATTGGGTAACTTTATTATTTTTTACACAAAAATTAGCTACATAAAGAATTTTGATAATAATTTTAAAAATAAAAAATATTTATATTATTTCAAAAAATATAAGGGAGACAATTGTATTTATCAGTCAGTGGCGGTGACCGAAATTTACCCACATTCATAATGCACAACTTTCCAATAACTATTGGGTGTGTAGAGAAATAAAATAAGTGGAATTAAAAGGTACCTCGATCAGTTTATTTCAGATTCAAAAGTCATTTTCGTTCTTATAAAATAAAACCACCCAACAAACCTCGTCTTCTTCAACTCCGACCACCTCCAAAAATCAAGGAATTATATACAATATCAAGGAATTATATACAGTAGTAATTAATCGTGAATTTAGGGTCGTCGTGACCCGTCCATTCTGCACATAAGTCCACCCATACGTCATGTGTCAATTTAAAACAATGTTATATTGTATCGATTTTTGTTTTTTATTTACGCTTAATGTCACCGTTTAGTTGGATAATCAAAAAATATTATGTGTTTAAGAAATATTTAATTAAAAATATTATCTAAATAAAAAATTAAAATAAATTATATCTTGCAACATACTCAACATATACATGTAATTAAAAAAAATGGTAATAAAAGTCAATTCCTCGTCAACATAATATATATATTTTATGAGGGTATTCAATTCTTTTTCCAAAATGTCCTTAAAATGGAGACATGTGGCGGGCTACTGATTCGTCATTGCAAACTATTTTATAAAAAGCTAGTGGCAGGAGAACCATTTCTCCTTGCATTTACTTTGGTCCATTTGCTTCTCCAATTATGAATTAAGTTTGGCTGTCGGTAGAATAGAATGATACGAGATCTTAAAATATATTCGCCGACACCACTAATTACCGCTGCCGCCGCCTCCTACCCACCACTCATCAATGGCCTCACACCACCACTTATCATTGTTATCAATCACCAATCACTAACCACACCCAATATCTACCATTATAGCCACTAGCCACCACTACAAACAGGGACAGAATCAGAATTCTTACAATGGAGGTGCAAGCATAATTGAAAAACAAACAAACTATAACATCAATTTCTATCAACACAAAAATACAATAATATTAACTTTTTTACATATTCTCGTCTATATTTACTTCCAAAAAAATATAGTTATCAGTGATATATGCCTATATGTCTCTATTAATTAAATTTAGGTATCTGAAAGTTGTGTTCGACGCTCCTTTATAACATAAAAAAACATCTATGATAGACTCAACATCAAAATTTTGAGCAATGTCTTTCTCAATATATATGATCAAGTAACTAGCTAGAAAATCATCTTTCACCCTATTGCGCAATTTACTCTTGACAAGTTTCATAGCTGAAAAATGCACGTTCTAATGTAACTGTTAAAACAGAAAAAATTAACACAAGACGAATCAATCTATCAATACGATGATAACTTGTTGACTTTCCTATTTTTACTAACACTTGGCATAATTCAGAAAATGTTTTTAGCTCTTTAAACTCAGGAAATATGGAAACATTTAGTTTATAGTTCTCTAACTGATACTTCAAATGCATTTTTTATTGCTCGATAAAAGCCATAGGATAAAATCTATTTGCAAGCTCGCAAATATCTTAAATATTGAATAATTTAAAATCATCTCTAGGATTCATGGATGGCTAAGAACGAACAATTATATCACAACTTCCTTAAACCTATTATTTAATTATTGTAATTGAGAATCAACTGTAATTAGGAAAATTTCAATGCGAAAATGATACTCCAAGGTAATAAAATCTCTTTAAAAAAAAGACTAACCTCGACCAACTGTATAACAACCACTTATATTTAGGAATGTCTATATTATGATTTTCACAAAATAATTTAACTTTGTCCAAAAAGGGAACCCATCCATCTTCTCAAAATTTTTGAATAAGTATTTTTGTTGTAAAAACTAGGTGCATTACATTCACTATATCTTGAGACTTGCATTGAAAAGTTTGACAAAGATCATCAGTAATCTCCATAATTTTTTTCATAAGATGTAAGATGAAAACAAACTGAAAATATGTAACCGCATCATAAACTCCATCTATTTCTGCTCGTTATTTCGAAGTGGCTCCATCATTAATGAAGTTACTTAGAATTGAATAAGTTGTACTGAATAATTTTATCAAACTACATGAGTGGAAGATTCTTTAATTTTACTTGTACACCCTTCAATATTTTGAGAACTTCCATTCTTAAAGAATAAAATAAATTATTTTATTCTTCATGATTAATCTAACAAGCAAAAAATAAACCCCAGGCAAAATTAAAAGTCAACAATAAATCCTAAAATCACTAGTAAAAGAAAAAAGATCCCCTTTGAATTCGAGATGAGATCAAAAATAAGTAAAAATTAAACCCTAAAATTTACCTCTTATGTCCTTGTCTTCAAACCATAGATCATGGCTCATAGCCATGTAGAATGGAGATGAGACCCAAAAAAATCTCCTTCGACTTTTTGAGTTTGTCGCCGTTGTGGCCTATGAATGGAGACAGAACTGTCAACCACAGTTGTCTAATTGACAAGGTCTGCACATTTGAGTTTTTTTTTTGGATATTTGATAAGGTCACTAGCAAGGAACACATTTTTTTTTTGTTTTCATCGAAACAGTCAAAACGTTTTTATTTCTTAAGAGACCGAAGCAAAACATTAGTGGATTAACGAAACACTATTAGTACTATCAAAACACGTTGAAATATAGAAAAATACACCAAAACACAATGATATATACCTAAATAATAAGTTGTATTAACCAGAATTTATTTTTTTTATAAATGATTTATATTTTCATACGAAAGATTGTATTTTATTATTTTAATATTTATCACTTTTAAAATATTTTTAAAACATTCCGAAATATTTTTGAAATATTTCGAAACGTTTTCGTTTTTGAGCCAATCGAAACGACCCCTCGAAACTAAATTTTGATCCTTGGTTACTAGTAGTTATGTTTAATTATATGAAAGTCCACTAACTAACTACATTTTTTCTTTTGCTTGTCTTATTTAAGACTTGTCAAAACTTAATGATTTTAGAGTTAGCAAGTTTGGGGGTCTACCAAAGGTAAGTGTAATATAATTTATTTTATTAAACTCTATTTTAAAAAGTTTTTCCCAAACTTGCTATTTTACAAATTTTATTAACTAACTTACAAATATATATATATATATATATATATATATATATAATTATTTTAAAAAATAAATAGTTAAAAATTTGGAGGGCTATTCTATATAATTTCTGAAATTATATTAAAATTTATAGTATAATTAATAATTTTTTAAAATTTTTAGGAGTGCGATCGCCCCTCTATGCCCCCGCTAAATCCATCATTGACTACAAATAATCACCAACCAACCCCCACTAACAGCCACCAACCACTCCCAATGCAAAAAAACACCTCGCTTCCTACCACTACTAAGAATTTTCACAGTTTCAATAGTCACCTCCAACCATTGATCGCCATTAAGAATTTTCATAGTCCGCCACTGTGAAAATTCAGTGGATATTTTATAAATATGTTTATAAATACTTAGTATAAAAATGATGTATATTTTATCTTAAAACATAAATATCGTTAACTCCAAAACAATAAAAAAAAATATGGCCATTTGATTTTACTATAAATTCTTTTTATTAGAAGTTATCAAAAAAATATATTTTTGTTTCGTTGATATTGACAAGTAAATTTAATATAAAACTTACTAGAGTTTAATATAAAAAGTGAAAGTTATGAATTTAAATTTTTTTAATATATAAAAATATATAGAAACTTGAACAAGAAAATTATTTTTTATGTTTCATAATTTCATATTTAATATGAATCTTGTTTGATAAATTTTATTGAGAAGATTGTGCAAGGACAGTAAAATTTATTACATTAATTATCTATTTAAAATTTATTTTTATACGATCAAGTACTTGGATATTCTCCAAAAACAAAGTCTCTCTTGAATTGATTCTTTATGCTGGCCTTAATAAAAATGATACTTCCTTTTGTTTTGTTGATTCTAATAAGTTAAAAAAAAAATTAAGTTCTTCATAGATTAATTTGAAAAGAGAAAGTTATCAATTTTAAAGCTTGCATATATAATTTTTAGAAACTTGGCCAAAAAATTACTATTCGATGTTCTCACAATTTTATATTCAATACAGATCTTATTTGATAGACCTCATCGAGTAGATTCTAAAAATATAAATTTTATAAAAAATAATTATGTACAACAAAAGTTATAACATTTTAAAATTTGTAATAATTTTTTTTTAAAAAAATGCCACATCATCACCATTGGTGGGAGCATTTATATAATCTCAATTTAAATATTAGGTATTTATATAATCTTGCTTAAAGAAAGGACTTTGTTAGTTACGAATACTATACCGAGAGTTAATTAGAAAGAAGTCCAAAAATTTATGGACTGAAAAATAGCATCTTTAATTTAGAAAGTTAGTTTAGAGGGTGTCACTTTTCATTTTCCTTTCAAAATTTAGTTTTTTCTTTTAAAAATTCAAATTTTAATTAATCTTCCTCCAAATTTTGAATTTATGAAATTTTTTTAATTTATGATTTTTAAATTATTTTTAAAGATATCGTTGATATCTTTCAAAAGATACATTTTTTTTTATATAAAAATTGAATACATATAATAAGATTTATATATAATCTTATGATCAACTTCCTAGGATATCCTTCAATTATCTTAAAAGTAAAAGAAAAGCACTCCAAAATCTCAATTTTCTTTATTTTTTATTGTTTAGATTTTTAACTTTTTTAGTAGGAATAGTTTTTTCTCGAACTTTTTAGTAAAAAAATATAAGCTGTTACAGAAATCGTATTTTTCAACCACTTCCAACAACAATTGAACTGCTATATTTGAGTTTTTCTAGAAAATCCAATTGTCAAATGCACACACCTAGAATTTTCTTTTTCTTTACTTTAATACACACTTCTTACATTTATTCTAAATCTTTTCACATGTTTCAATGCATTTTCATGAATGTGACTATATTTTCTATGCAAAACAATATAATCTTTCCCTATTAACCACTTAGCATTTTCTTTACTTTAGTTAACCTTTCCTTCAAATACTTTTCACCTTTTAATTAATGTAATTAAGGCTCATTTTTATTCAAATTTTGAAAAGTAATTTTAACATTTAACTTGAAAATAAATCATAATTGCATCGATTTTAAGTTGAAAATGAATCTAATTGCATCAATTAAAGTTTTTAAAGGTTGTTAACACTGAAACATGTCGTTTTTTCATTTTACTTTTGCAAAAAAATAATTGGTTATGTAAATTATGTTTAAATAGATACTGACGTAGGGTTTTAATTATAATCATATCAAAACTCTAGAATTTAATTTATTATAATTAAAATTATAAAATTTAATTAATTATAATTAAAACTATAAAATTTAATCTATTACTAAGATCAAACCTTATGGTTCTTTTTGTAATTTCCCCAAATAGTTTTTCTACATCAATTTCTCGAGGAGAAAGTAGGGGATGAGTTGGAGAGGGGTTTTGGGTTGTGTATAGTGACCATAGGCACATCATGGTGCCACCCATTTATATTGGGCTCACTGATTGTTTAATGATATAATTTGAGCCGTGAGCAGTTAATAAGACAAGTCAAACAGATCCGATAGCGATAGCTGTAATATCAGTCACCTTACTTTTAATTTATTTTTAAAATTATATGATTTGTCTATTCTGTCAACAAAAATATCAATCCATCATATAGTTATCTATTAACAATTAATCTAAAATTTTTCATAAATAATTTACTGTACAAGAGTTAAATGTTTAACGAACGGTTTTAATTACCTATAACAAGCCAAAATCGTACGGACATTACAGCAAGGACCCCACTATGGTTGGAGATGCTATGAGACAACTGGTAATGTTATAGTTATAATAATTCATTTATAACCGTTTACAATAATGTCATTTGCTGGCTAAATAGAAAGACGTCATTTTGTATTTATAACATCAAAACGATATCATTTTAACGTTGTTGTGTATAAATATTTTAAATAGACGTTGTAAACTTAGCATTTTTCACGAGACAACCCACCCAAGGTAAAGATGTTCACGTGCAGCAGCGTACAACTACCCCCACCCCCACGCCTCGATATTCCCCAATTTTCATTATTACATGAGTTGACGCAAACACCAATTCCTGCTATATATAGTCTTCTTCGAATAATCGTATTGAAGCATCCAATGATGTTGCACCCGGTACCATGACGTCACCTTACCAACCATTGCTTACGGCATACTTATTCTCAATCCTACGGTTCAAACATCACCAATATTCCTCCTCATTAGAAGAGAGAAAGTAAGATAATTAAGGAATAAGGAAAAAGAAAAAAAGGAGAGAGAGAGAGAGAGAGAGAGAATTGGGGATGGAGGGGGAGAAGAAGAGGAAGAGGGTGGCCGACGGCAGTGTGAGGAGGAGAGAGAAAGAGACGGAGAAGAAGGCGGAGTCGGAGGTGGAGGTGCCGTCGGAGGAAGAGGTGGAGGAGTTCTTCGCGATCCTCCGGAGGATGCACGTGGCCGTTAAGTACTTCGAGAAGAATAACGGTAACGGAGACCGCAGTAAGTTGACGGGGAAGTGGTGCAGGGCACGGACGGAGTTAGAGGCTGAAGCCTTGGTTGTGGTTGGCAGCGCTAAGGCTGAAGAGGAAAGTGTGAGCGGCGTGAGGAAGATTGGCGTTTTGGACCTTAACGCTGTCCCAGACGCCGATAATAATAGTATTTAATTTAACAATGGCTGCTTTGTGTGTTATGGTACGCATACGGTGCACGTTAACTCGTGGGGCCAGGGCGTGTATTGTTTCTGCCGATGAATTCTAATGTAAGCCGCACGGTGCTATTAAATCTTTCTTTGTTTTGTGTGTGTGTTTATTTTTATTTTTATTTTCCTCTTCTTCTTTTCTTTTTCATTTTTCTCTTTGGATTGGGACATAAATATTAATTCACCTATATAAGAGAACCTTTTTTATCAGCAAGATTAAAAAATTGTATTAATCTTAAGAAAATCTCCAAACCAATATTCTATTTTACAGCATCAAAATTATATTATTTAAAAAGTAATTTTAGATATTTTTTATTTGTATCAACTCTAGCCATATCATTTTATTTTTATTTTCATAATTCAAAAATCCCAATTATTCATATAAAAAACTAAGACCTAGTTTGGGATAATAATGTTTTGCCTTTTTATTTTAATTATTTTTGTTTGTAGCATTTTTTATATTCACTAGCAAGACATATACAATAATATATATTTTTTTATAAAATTCCATTCTTTCTCTTACTCTATTTAATTCTCTCTTTTCACTTTTATTTCAAAATATTAAAGATGACAATAAACTCCGCTTCTTCCATGTCATGGAGCATCCACATACTTTCACGGGGATGGAATGAGGATGGTTTTGGATACTTCCGCCACGATACCCTCCCTGATTTTGCCCCACTAGAGTCATATAAATTTTATTTATTGTATCTTATATTATTTAATATACTTTTTATATTTTTTGTTAATAATAAATCTGAAAATATATAAAGACATAATAACTAGACTTTTTTTATAAAGTGAAAATTATTCATTGTTTATTATGTATTTTTTTTGTATTTGAAAGTAAAATAATTTGTAGTTGAAAAAAAAAAAGGAAGGAACGGGGACGAGGCGGAAAAATTTGATCATATTGGGAATAGGGATAGAGCCGTCAATTTATTTTCTGTTGAAAATCGGTAAAAGAACAAATTAGCGGGGATAGGAATAAAATTTGAGACATCCATTCTAAATTTGTCCCATTGCCATCTCTACAAAATATATAAAATATCTATGTTTAATAGAAAGAGGAAGAGAATAGATATCATTGTTGGAGAGTCAATGTAACTACGCAACTTCAGCTATGTATTGTTGAGATGATCAAAAACCCAGAAAATGTATTTGAAACCTGGATCCGCGCAACCGACGAACAGAGTTTTGGGTCAAATAGATCAGCGAAAACGTGTATAACTCAGCCTCGTATGTCACTAACTTAACTTAAACGGGGCTTTGACGAGGGCCCATGGAAATAATTTCCATGAAATTAATACTTAGTCAACAAGTTTCCTTGTCGGTTCATTGAACCACTTCACCAACTTCTCCCCCACCATCATCTCCGACCACTCATTGCCTCTGATTGTCGGCGACCACTGCCGGCCACCTGCAACCACCTCCGGCGATGCTCCCCACCCTCCTCCAACGATCTACTCTAGACAGTAACTCCAGTAATTTTCTCCAAATGCCGCCACCCAGCCACCAAACCGATACATCCAAATTTCACTAATGTTAGCTTTTAGTTATTGAAACTTCACTTATCTGATTATCAACAATTTCAAAGTTAAAATAACAACGGAGTTAGATCCATTTAAACACAAATTTAACACACTGAAGATGAAATTGATATCTACATTAAGGTTGAATACATAAATAGTTCTGAAATATGCCTCTCATAGTTATTTTACCGAGGTTGTCCCCCCTTTCGTTAATGAATTTAAATAGCGTTAGAGTTGGGAACTATTTAAACACGGATTGAATACACTGGGGACAGAATCAATACATTATACATATTAAGAACCAAAATGACACAAAATGAATTCTTGGGGAACTATTTATATATTTAACCATACCACAAACCTACTTTTTCCGAGCCTGAGATTGCTATACACCATAGTGAAATGTCAAGGAAACTTTACCTTAAAAGAAACTTCGGACTATGATGAAATGTTATCATTTCGGCTCGTAAAAAATAACAGGATAGTGAAATATAAACATAAAAATTATACAGAATGTTGTTGTTTATCATGGTTCATTCATTTAAAAACGAAAAGTCCATCACTTTAGGTCTTGTTTGGAGCCTAGAAAAAAAAATGAAAAAAAAATAGAAAATTATATTTTTCCTCTTCCCATGTTTGATTCCTAGCTAGTTTTGCCCGAAAAAAAAATAAAAAATTCATTTTTCTGTTGATCGTTTTAAAATTTTATTGAATATTTTTTTACTTTCCCTTGTTCCTGCTTTGTTTCCTTTTTCTTTTCTCTTTGTTAATTTAAGTTGCTAATTTTTTCCTTTTTTTCTAACTGAATAAGGAAAAATTATTTTCTTTTTTATTGTCATTTCATTTCGATCCAAAACCAAACAAAGAAAAATCACTAATTTTTCCTTGAATCTTCCTTTCAATTACTTCTCTACTTTCTTTTCTTTTTCTTACCGTAACTTTGAAAAGCAAGCAAGAATCTTTAAAGCAAAGGAACAGGTACTTGCAATTTCAATATTCTTGCAAAATGACGACTTCATCTACTAGACCGAAGAAGGGGTGATTCTGTTTGAAGCCTAAAATATTCTGTCTAGAAAAATTTATACTTTTTTTAATTTTCTTTTCGCACCCTTACGAATTCCAAAATGCCCAAATCTTCAACCTAACCCTAAACTTCATCCTCTTTACACCCAAATTCCCAATCACAACCACCATCTCCACAGCGGTGCCGCCATCCCCAACACCTAAGTTGTTATCTCTGCCACTCCACCCCCTCCCTCCCTCGCTCTCTCACCCTCCACCATGATTGCAGCCATGCATGGTTCTAGGGTTTTAGCTTCCCGTGGTTTCCAGGTCCAGCCGTTCAAAACAAATTTTCTTATGGCATAATACAAGGTAGCCTTAAGGCTTCCGTAACCCAGGTTCAAATTCACCCATCAACCGGGTACATGTGAACCTATTGCATCTCCAATTTCCTACAGCATGCACCTTATGTCATTATTCTCTCTCTCTCTCTCTCTCTCTCTCTCTCTCTCTCTCTCTCTCTCTATATATATATATATACACACACACATATATATATCCATGTCTATCTATATGTATGTTTGCATCATTGTTGAACAAGTTAATTTTTAGCTTATGTACAAAAACCTAGAGTCAGCATTTTTTTGGGATCCACGGAAGCTGCCATGGTGATGGACCGAATGGTCGTTTCGGGAAGAAAACTTGTCTGTGATTTTGGTCTTAATGGTAATTTCATTAAAGGATAGAGTTGTAATAAAGAAAATCTAGTTTTTATGCGGCTAAAGATAATATTTTTGGGTTTGAATAGAATCACCCCCGAATAAAGAGGATCTATCAATTTAGCTTAAAAAATAGTTGTTCTTTAAAAAAAAAAAAAAATCTGTTCAACTGATTCCCAATTTTATTCTATTTTTTGGGGAAAAAATCAGTCTTGATTTTAGTACCTTGTTATTTTACACGTATTTTTTTCCCATTTTTACTGTCAAAATTGTTTAAAGACTAGTCCCTCTCATTTTCTTCAAATTTTTTTTCTTTGTTAGGATGAATTTATATAAATACCCACTTTTATTCAAGTATTTTGATATTATAAAAATATATTTTAATAAATTTATCATAACTAAAAAAAACACAATTAAAAAAGAAAGTGTGAAAAAACACATGCCAAATTAAACCATTGGCAACCTCCCCACAGTTTCTAAAATCTTCTTTAGATTCTTATGATGAACTATGCGTCCAAAAAGTCTGCAACTCATTTTTTTTTATGAAGACACTGAAGCCTAACCTAATAGAACCAGTTGACTTTGATGTCCAACAGTTCAATACATGGTCCCATCCATCAAATAAGATGACATGAATACCGTATAATTTAGATGTTATATGCTAAGTTGTATTTGAATCAAGAATTTAATAAAAATAAATAAAATAAAAATAATAAAAATATTCATTTTCTCAAACAGTTGAATTTTTTAATTTTTATATTTTCAATTTTTTTTCATCTAAATCTTGATCTAAATACAACCTGAATATTGGCTGCCAAACAGAACACAATCATTTATTAATGAATCAACGATATCTCGACAAGATAACAAAACATGAATACGTGGAACGCAACAAAGGTAAGGGGTAGTCCGTGCATTTCGTCAAAGACTTGATGGGCATATAATGACATCTTGAAAAAAGCAAAACAAAAGTAGAGCAATAAAAGTTTTTCGTTGTGATAGTGGAATTATGTTTTCTCTCAAAAATAAGTGGGTAAATATTACATTCTTAAACTAGAAGTCACAATTGTTTATGCACTCTCCAAATTAGAATTTTGGGTTTGTCACTGGATAGAGAAAGACGCATATTATGGTGATTTCATTTGGGATAAATTGAATTATTTTAGATTATTTTTATATTTAGTGAATTTTTTTATTTTTTTATCAATTTTTTTTCTCTTTCTGGTTCGTCTTGATTAGATGAACTAGAAAAAAAACACTAATATCCAAATTATTTTGAAATAATATAAATTATGATTTCGACGGTTTTTTGAGGAAAAAATTGTTTTTTTATTTTTTCGATCTTTCAATAGAGACGAATTAGAAAATTATAAAAAATAAACTATAATATTTTAAAAATTATAGAAAAATAAAATAATTTAAAATAATCTTATTTATACCACCGGAGGTAAATTAGGTTACATGTGACTATATTTTTGCAGCCACACATTAACAACAGTACAAAATAAGAAAATACGTTTCATCTCCATATGGAAGACTCCCTCATTTTTCAACATTATTGGCACCATAAATCGGGATGGCAAGCAAGTGCTGGGCTCTGGGTGCCGCTAAGCGAGATATCTCACTCGTATCCAAGTCCTTAGATCGCATGCCATTCGGTAATTCCCAATCGAAAGTACGCACCAGTGGAGCCAATACTAACTTTATATTTAGTAGCCCGAAATTCATCCCAGGACATATTCCTCTTCCCGATCTAAATGGTATAAGCTCATAATGATGTCCGTGGAGACCTATATTGCTCCCGATGAACCTTTCTAGGAAGAACTCAACAACGTTATCGGACCAAACATCACGATTTCACCCTAGTGCCCAAACGTTTATGATGATTCGGGACTTTTTATGTATGTAATAGTTGTTGATCACAATACCCTTCATCGACTCATGAGGAATTAGTAACGGTCCAAATTGATGTAATCTTAAGGTTTCCTTAACTACCGCGTCTAGATAATCTAACTTAGCCAAATCATTCCCTTCCACCACTGGAGATGCACCAAGGATGGTGGTAAGTTCTTGATGGAGGCATGTCATCACCTTCGGATGCCTTATAACCTCCGTAAGGGTCCAACCAATGGCGGTGCCTAAGGTATCAATGGCTCCCCCTACCACGTCCAATAAAAAGGCTTTGATATTTTCTCGATCAATGGAATTGGAGATATGGTATTGGGTATTACTTGAGGAATTGTTCATTAGTGAGAGCGCTACATCGATAAAATCTTTATAATGCTTTTGATAATTCCTATTTACATCTTGATGCTCGTCAATGATAGTTTCAATAATTTCATCAATGGCCTTCCTGGTTGCCTTGAAACGTCGAGTTTATGCCTAAGGCAATGTCAGATATGTCAATGGAAACAAAAGTGATTTAAATATAATTCAAATGATAACTTTGGATCACAAACATCCTTATGATGTTGGTTTTTTGATATATATTTTTTGACAACTGATTTTCGAACAACTTAATTGTATTGTTCGAAGAATTTATAATTAGGCCACAAGCGACATCCAAGTTTTGTGGAGGGGAGGACAAAGATGAGCCCACCAAACTGCGCGCTGTCACTGCCCACCCGTCCAACCAACTGACCCGACCTAGGCCAAGCCAGGCTTGGGTTTGGGTTGTAGGTTAGACTGGGGCTTGGGCCTTTAAGAGCATAAGGGTTATTTTTGGGGACAAAATATATTACATTTTATTTGTATTAATTTAAAGTTTGTTTTTTCTTTCTAGAGGAAATTGGTTTTAGTCCATTATTAATTAAATGAGTAATAAGAAGAAATAACCAACTATAAAAAAACATCTAAATGAGGAATAAATAATTTATGATAACTTTTGGCGACAATCGACTCATTGACTTCTCATTTGAAA
>BRYE01000023.1:29519154-29521654 GCA_030159115.1 Actinidia arguta var. hypoleuca
CAATAATGACCACATCTCACATTCAACTCATTTTGAACTTCCCTCATATTTGTGTTATAGTTTCCCCATAGGCCATAGCTAAAAGGGCTAAATTACACTTTCATCCCCTAAATATTCAATTTATATCAATTTTGACCGTGAAGGGTCAATTAAACCTATTGAGTCCTTCAACTATTTGATTTTGAACCAAGTTAGTCTAATCATCGATGGTCCGTCAATTATTGGGACAGAAAATGCTCCAGGGGCAGTTAGATGGATTGGCGAGAACTTTACCGTGAAAATGGAGGGCAATTTAGGCATTTCACTCACTCATTCATGTTGTGATTCTATTTGCACCCATTTCTTTTTTCTCTAGCTCCATTTCCTCTTTACACCTATAAAGCAAATTTAGAAAATGCAAAACTTTCTTCGGTCCGCACCGTTATACTGACATTAACCTTAAAGTCACTTTGCACACCCGTCACCACCCTTACCCCAACCCACCCTCTTTCACATCCCAACCACGACTGCCGCATCTCTCTCATTGCTTTATTAGAACCCACAACCAAACAACTATTTTGGACTTCAACTTCATAAACACCGGAAAGACATTCCATTGTACTCTGACATCACAGTTATTCATTCAAAAAAAAAAGAAAAAAGGGATGAGCAAAGAAAAATCAAGCTTGCATAAACAAATTTTTTAAAGCAAATTGCAGGCCAAGTAGTCTCAAACTTCAACATTAAACTTAAAAGATATTGCATATACAATTAACTCGACAGATGCAAACCCAATTACCTTGTTTTGCATTGGAAAAATACATTTCACACTCTTTTCTTGTATTTAGAATACTAAAAATGAAAATAGTACACTCAATAATGGGCATCTTCAAGTAGACTTCAGTTTTTATTTACAAGTAAAATTTATCCTCTTCTTATGTGGGTTGTCTTTGGAGCTTCAAGTGCTGTGTCTTGAGACTTACACATATACATATGCACACGTATATATGTACATGATATACAATAATAACGGGAAATTTCCCTCCAACTGCCACAGGTCATAAAAGGTTAATAATACACCTTAAATTAACCCCTGAATGATTTTCTTCCAAGTAATTGACGGACCGTCAGTGATTAGACTCACTGCATTCAAAACCAAATAGTTGATGGACTCAATAGGTCTAAATTTAATTGATTCTTTCGGTTGTATTTGGATCAAGGATTTGGTAAGGGAAAAAGAAATAAAAGTGGAAAAGTTAAACGATTCAACCATTTGGGACCATTGGACCTTCTACCTTTTCCTTTTCCCTCACCAAATCCTGATCCAAACATAGCCTTTGGGACGAAATAGACAGAATTTTGATAGTTTTTTAGACAAGTGTAATCTAGCCTACTAAAACTAAAGTGGTGTGTGGTCTCCTTTATTCTTGTAATTTTCGGAATTCACGCCTTAGTAGCAATTGACCCAGATTTAATAGTTTTCTACTCTCTTTCCCTCAATTTCTACATTGGATTTGCATTCCGTGCACTCGATTAACTCATTTCCAACTTCAGGTCCAAAGCTTAGCAGACCCAATCGCATACAACAAAGTACTACCAAACGTCCTTGATGAAAATTGAGTCACTATCTTATAGATACAAGCAATATAAGCAATTGCAAGGCCAAATCGCACCTCCTCACTCAACAGAGAAGATTATGAAACATACATATAATACATGTGCGTATACATAGAAAGAGAGAGAGAGAGAGAGAGAGAGAGAGTACCTGGTTTAGGGTGGAAGACGTGATTGGGGAGAGAGAGCGACTCGACCGCGAATGGCCGTCTCCATGGCCTCTCTCTCTCTTCCCAGCAGCTGTGCTCATGCCAGTCAATTTTTTGATTTTTTTGTGCTGGCCCCACAAGATCAGATAAAACGCTTTTATTTACGTATGTTTACAGTAAATTTTTTTCAAGAATTTTGACTTACAAAATTATTATTTTTTCTTCCTTCGGGATTATCTTGTTTAGACTGTATTTTAATTTTTTACTGAGCAATAAAAAAAAGTCAGTAAAACGAGTGGTTTGGGTGTGAATGTATAATGTTTGGATATTAGATTTATTGGAGTTTTAAAAAGAAAGAAGAAAATGTAAAGAACAATTCCAATGTGAAAATTATACTCCATTATCAAACATTATTAAGGTCTGTTTGGTGGGATAACTAAAAAAAATATTATTTTTTTATTTTTGATTAAAAAGGTAAAATAGGGTAACTAATCGTCCTAAATAAACTTACTCTAAACACACATAAAAAAAAGCTAATAATTTTTTTATTAAAAAATTATTAGCTTAAAAAAATAGGGAAACATGATAAAAACAATCTCATAGTTTAATTGTGGGAACAAATTAAACTATATAGTTTCAAATGTAATAAATTAATCATGTAATTTTAATTCAGTAACAATTTAAATTATTTACTAGCTTCCGTCTACATACAGCTAACGAAATTAACTATTTTCTATTCCAAACATGTGAAAATAACA
>BRYE01000023.1:29554154-29556654 GCA_030159115.1 Actinidia arguta var. hypoleuca
CATACATGTAAGTGGTAAGAAAGGAACTTAGATGCCATTTAGCACTTAGTAATCTGGTTTTTGTTGAGTCAAACCTCACCGGAAGTGAAGGGTTGCTAAAGCGAGCAATCACATGTGAATTTTGTCACCACTTCTTGAACTTCTACTGGAAAATCTAATCTCAAACAAAACTTACACGTTGCATGTATAAAATGTTAGAAATTAGTATAAAACAATACTAAATGTGTACTTATAAACCATGCCTCAAGTTAAAGTTGAATATTTTTTTCTTTCTAGTTGGAAGTAACATTTTACTCTCTTTATCCAACATTATATTGCTAAATCATTGGGACAACTAAAATTTGAGTGCAAAACCTCTACTATGACCGCATTTTTGCACTTTATGGTGCAAATAATACTCGCATGGAGTTCGCGATTGTATGGCTTTACAATATGTACGGGACATCCCATTATATTCGGTGTCTTGTGAATATCATAAAGCCATACAAATGTCCCTAGTAAATAAACTAAGTATGTTCGGTGTCATAAATAAACTAAGTTGCAGTGGCTCTCAATACATTCAATGGTCACAACTACTATTAAAGTAGGAAATAACTTCTCTCCAGTTCCATTAGACCATCTAGTTGGGCTGATATGGCTTTACTTTAGACTCATCCTAATAATCTGAACTATTCATATTGTAAGGTTCATCAAGCAATTTGTCTTGCGTAAATGAACAAGAAGTAAGCTTTTAGAAACATGTTGTCTACTATTTTGAGACAAATGTGATTTAATAATTTAGCTGTGGATGTTTGCTCAATTTGAATGTTGCATGAATAATTTGCTTTGTGACCTCTAGTTTATTTGGACCCAAGATGGATGCACGATAGCTATCTAAGTCCTATTTTGGAACCGGAGAGAAGCAGATCCCCAAAACCTAAGCAACTTCATCTGTCTCAAATTAATCAATTACATTTCTTCTAAACTCAAAGTTAATGAGCTATGTTAGTCCAAAACACACAAACTTAAATGTGTATTCTCTTTGTCCAAATGAGGGAACCTTTGTCCTAGCAACTTTGCAATGTTAATTGTCTTCATTAAAAACATACAACATGATTTCATAGATCAGCCCATATAAGAATCTCTCTCCAACTTGTTGATTTCACATGAAGATTATATCTTATTGCTATTGAGACCATGATCTCTCTCTCTCTCTCTCTCTCTCTCTCTCTCTCTCTCTCTCTCTCTCTCAGTGGGCCTTTACATGCTAAGTCCATTCCATAAAGCTTCTAATGGACCAGAAGAATTAAAACTTTGCCTTGTCAATTTCTCAATGGCCTCCAATTTTTTTCCTTTTTTTTTTGGATTCATTGGCGTATTTTTGTAGAATGATGATTTTCACACTTAATTTTATCCCCAATTGTATTTTTTTTGTCTTTATTTAGTGAAATTACTCAAATGCGATATGTCGCTTAAAAAGTTAATGTAAAATATAAATATAAGGGTGTTTGAGTAATTTTATTTAAAAAGACAAAAAGAGGAGTGCAAAGAAAAAAATCATTAAAAATTTAAGAAATACTAGGGATACTTTCTTTTTTACTTCGTAATTAAAAAAAATGAATATGGATTAAAAAATAAAATAGTAATTAAGTATGAGATATTTCTAACATGATTTTTATAACTTTAAGACTGTATTTGGATCAAGAATTTGGTGAGAGAAAAGGAAAAGGAAATGAAAATAAAAAAGTTAAAGGATCCAAAAGTTTAAAACTGTTAGGTCTTCTAACTTTTTTTTTTCTCTCCACGCTCTTAATCCAAACACAACCCTAAGTATTGAAAGCAGGCAAGACTTACCCTTCACCCTAGCTAAAAAAGTTCTAACGTACCCCCACCCCCCACCCAATAACAAAAAAAACAACTAATAAAGCTAATAGCAACTCTAACCAAGCTCCAAATCTCTAAAATGGAGACTCAGCATTTAAGTCTCCAAATTAGGAGACCCAATAGAAAAATAGAAATGGGTTTCTATTTATATAAAACAAAGATAACTCGTAATACATTTATTCAATTTATACAAAATTTATATCATTAAAAAGTATTGATAATATCTTTAAAATATATTTAATAAATGTTTAAATATTCATAATTTATAATTCGGAGGAAAAGTGCAAAAAGAGATGATTTTTTTTTTAAAATTAGAGATAAAAATGAAAACCTGTGGTTGGAGTTTTTATGACTAGTATGATGCTCTAAAATTACTGTTTAAATAAAATATATTATTTTTGTCTCTAAAGAGGATACATCTCAGTGGCTTGCTCTTCCAGCTTTAGATTTACTAAATTTGGAATGCTGCTGTCAATTTAAGCCAAGAGAAAAAAAAAAAAAAAAAAGAGAAACATAAAAATCAAAGGATTATACCACTTTCAGATGAGCATTAGGAGTCCTAATGGCCATTAAAAAAATAATAAAATAGTGAGAGAGAAGAATAAAAAAGTATTTTATATAAGAATAAATGAGCCTT
>BRYE01000023.1:29566654-29569154 GCA_030159115.1 Actinidia arguta var. hypoleuca
GAAATAGCTATCCAAACAATTATTTCTCCGTGGCCTTCCAAAGAGTACCATGATTGGGAGCAAAAAGCCCCAAACCTAAAACAAGGCAGCTGCTCTTATACCCCCTACATATACACCCATCATAGATATAGAATTTGATTGGGTGCTAATCGAATATGGTTAGCGGCAATTCAGACAACCATGGTCAAGAAAAGGGTGAGTCTGGAGAAAAGCTCAATCTGCAAGCTGTCTTTATCTTTCTAAAATGAACAGTTACGATGTATAGCAGAGCCATCCCAACACTTGGTTATTAGAGCACTTGGGGCAACAATGGAAAGCCAATATCAGAGATCACTAGGTTATTCTAGAAAAGCTCCATTAAAACTTGCCTGAAACAAACGAAAAAATCATAGCTTTTCGTAAGAATAGAACAGTAACCACACATCCATTGGCTAGTTTCATGAACACATGGAATTGATAGTAACAGTCCTTTTCATTAATGATAAAAGGCATGCAATTTAACAAGGATTTCAACAACCCAGCACCTATTTTGGGAGTGTAGGAGACACTAATAAAACTAGCAGAAGCATAAAAAACATGATATAATTCATGATAAGAGAAGAGAAATGGTCATCTCCTTGATTTCAAATAAGCATCAACATGTTTATTAAGGTCATTGATTACTCTCACAGTTCCTCAAAAACAGGATTGGTTAGTGCACTATAATAATGTGAAATCACACAGCATATTATATAATTGTACAAATTTCAGAATAGGGAAGATGTACAGGTCAGAATTATAACTTTCGACTCCAGACTAAAGTCAGGTATATTTCAAAAGGAAAAGCTCTATGGTTTTGATCATAAAATCTCCACTGTCTCAATATCTCCAAATTCTAGCTCCTGTTAGTAGTTCAAGCAAAAGTGATGCTCATCCTTGCTGAAGATTTTAATAACACTTCTGTCTGATATTTTTTGTTGTATGTGCATACTCCAAGATTGTTATGCCTAAAGTCAAGCCGGTATGCGCTAACAAGTAACATCATATACAATTATGCATTCCTCAATTGAGACAGGCATTTCTTTCACGTCTCGCAGCAGGTGTTGCACCATATTAAAAGACAATGAATAGTTATCATCGTAGATTAACATGGAAGAAATTATACGAAATGAAAAGGAAAAAGGAAAAACAATTCAAAATGGTTGAGGTTCGCATACATATTCGCAAAGGACGGGATGCATTGACTACATGGAAGCAGGACTGCACTGATCTTGCCCATAAAGAAAACCCTGCATAAAACTTCTTTACTGACCCGTCAATCAAGAGAATGTTTGGGCTAATGTGTTGTCAAGTTTATGAAATACATGCTTTAGGCTAAAAGAGAACTCTGGAGAAACGTCAATCGACCATGACTCAAATCAATGGGCAGACCATAGGACAATCAATTTAACAAGGTAAATCAGATACCACCGTGTCTCCTACCTATCAAATCACCACTAAAAATACAAGGGATTTGCGCAATTGTTCACTGGCTACTTGCTTTGAAATATTTCAATATCGCCATACACGCCAAGAGGTCAAAGCTTGGAGATTTATGTCAACTGATCCAATCCTGTTAATTATTAACTTATGTTTTAAAGGCTTACCTTGTTATTTTGTCGAAATAACTGCTATTGATCCAACACCTACGGTTTCGTTGATACAAAAAAAGATGAGAAATAGTTGTGCCCCTGATGTAAGCGTAGGGATGATAGGGAAGTAACAAGCCCTTCAGGATTCCGATGAAGGGGTATTCTATAAAACTCCCAACTTTGTTAATAAAGAATTTTAGAAAATGATCTGGTTGAAATTGGAATCCGCACAGCAGCAATGTGCAACCTTGAATATTATGAAATGGCTTACCCGTTAAATTTGAGGTTCCGTTTGCATCCATGTGGGTTGCAAATGAATGGATTTGTTGTTTGATTCACAAACAAAAATATAAGAGGTTCCGATCGGTGACTTGTGAAACTAAAATATTTTATTGGGATTCTTGTAGAACTACACTTACTTAACACGGGAGTTTCAAATCACTGCAATTAATCATGACCAAGTTCAGAAACTCAATGTCAAAATTCATTTATAAATTATCAAATCTAAATTCGAATGACTCTTATTAGATAACTAGTGTGAAATTCTTTCATCTCAAATCCATATATACAAATGCAACCTTTCAATTCTTTACCTCTCCATTTCTCCCATTTCACATGTACAAACAAAGTACAGTTTCATACCTTGCCCCCAACCTTACCGTTAATCCCCCTCTTTTTGCTTCTACAATTTCCATATTTGAACCATATTTAAAATAATAATTTAACCCTATTTATTTTATTTACCAAAAACAAAAATACAACATACGGGCATAATGTGGAAACCCAATTTACCAATTCTGCAAATTCGATGCAAACAAGAGCACACCCACACATAGATATGAATACAGGATCATTCAAAAAAAGATAATTAAAAAACCCATCAAATTTAA
>BRYE01000023.1:29594154-29596654 GCA_030159115.1 Actinidia arguta var. hypoleuca
TACACTCAATTCAACTAATTCTTGATGCATAGGCCATTGAAATTTGCAGTGAAAAAAAAAAAAGAAAAATTCTCAAAAGCAACAAGAACAAGATGGAAGGATCTAACATAACCACCATCAAGGATTTGCCCAAAATTAAACACACAACAAAAAAAAAAACAATGCAAGACAAAAGATAGCAACCTTTACATCCCTGACCCGATCGGTTCATTCAAACCATTACCCAACAAAAACCCAAACCGATTCATTTCTTACCCGACCGGGTTTTCACGCACCGGGAGCTGCATCCTTGACCTTACCATGAAAATACCCACCGTACTCTCTCGCATAGTCCTTGACATGGGTAGCCGTGTCAGCCATCCGGCTCCGGGCGTAGTCAAACCGGTCCGACCCGGGTGGGTGCAATCCCCTGAAGTAACGGTAAATCCACGACAAGGCGGCAGCAACTACCACCCCAAACCCACACATGGAGAGGAATCCGGTGGCTGCAATGAAGAAGACTGCTGCGGCCGGAAACCATATCGGGCTGGAGATGAGGAGTATTGGAGAGAAGAAGATGAGGCTGAGGACGGTAGCTGTGACGGTTACGCCGGTGAGGATGAGGAGAATACCGCCGGAGATGATTAGGGTTAAGAGACCCAAGAGTTGCCGAGGGTTTTGTGCATGGGAATGGTGTCTGTGGAGGAATGAGGATCCTTGGTGGTGGCTGTTGAAGAGTGGTGGTGCTCCGCCATGCCGGTCAGCCATTGTTGGGAGCACGAGCTGAGAGCGAGAGAGAATTGATGGGTTACTTGTGGGGAGAGGGGTGAGGTTGTGTTAACACGTGTGAGGAGGGTTTGTTCTTGGGAGACATGCAAGGGCACACGTGGGAGAGGGACCAACTTTTTTTTGTTCTGGAGATAAGTTGGATTGAGTGAAGCAGAGTCCTGGCTATTCTAATTTAAGTTGTCAAAACCTAAAAAAAATAAATAATAATAATAACAATATTTTAAAGTGATTTTATAAGCAGAGTTATATTTTTTAATATTAAAATCTTCATATCATTTTATAACCACAGTTATGTTTTTTTATTAGTAAATAAGTTTAATTATAACAAATACGACGATTTACCGCTCGATAAATTACATTTTTAATTGGTTGATGAGAATAAGTAGAAAATCATTCTCAAAGAAAAGCAAATAAAAAGGAAAAATGCTACCTCGAAAAAAGGTACAAAAAAATAAGATTTAAATTCCCTTGGTACAATTTGAGCTCATTCGGGTGCAATTTGTGAAACATAGCAACATGTGGGGCCGTTGTACTGGTTGTTTTTTTCTAAGGGTAATGAAAATATACTTAGGCTTAATTTCACAAATACCCCTAAACTATCGCATTTTATCACTTTCACCTCCTCATCTAAAAAGTGAATCATATTAACATCTTTAATTATATCACTTACACCACTTTTATTACTAATCTGTTTGTAATAGTGATGAAAATCAATCACGTATTGTCCATGTGCTTAAATTAAATACTTTATGTCTAAAATATTATTATTTTTTTATAAAAAATAAATCAATACTCCATATACAGACTTATTCAGCTATTGTAAGAACAATTTTAATCCTTATTAATAAATCTTTAAATAGAGTATTGACTTAATTTTTTAAAAAAAATAAAAATATTTAGACATAAGACCATTTAATTTAAACACATGGACAATATGCGCTCAATTTTCATCATTATTTTAAACAGATTAGTAATAAAAGAGATATAAGTGATACAATTAAATAGTTAAAAAGGTCAATATAATTTACTTTTTAGATAAAAATGTGAAAATGATAAAACACGATAGTTTAGTGAGTTTTTGTAAAATTAAGCCATATACTTGCTACTGTAAATAACAAGAATAGAATTAGAGTTCGACCGTTTGGCCCATTTCCTTAAAAATAAATAATTACTTTGATTTTTTAAATTTTTCATAAAGAACATTTGATCGAGATTTTTTTGTTCGTCTTCACAATATAAATATAAAAATATAAAATTGTTCAAATTTTAGATAAAATATACGATAAAAACAACAAAAATAATTAACTTGTTGAGTAAAAATATTTTTTTTATCTTTAATGAACTACTCAAATTAAATAAAAAAATATATATTTTCAAACTCTCCACTTCAAAAGAAACTGTTTTAATCGTTCAATGAAATTCACTAAAGACGAAAAAAACTCAAAACCCAAAACAGCTCAAGAATCTCATAAAAGAGTTAAACCACATGGGGAATCATACACCTGAGAAAAGGAAAGAAGAAAAAAAGAAAAAAAGTTGCACTCATACTGTACACAAAAAATAGTGTAATTTCATATTCAAATAGGTGCAAGTAGTAGTCTAAGTGGATATCTTGCTAGGGTTCAAATCTTGGCACCCCTCCCCTCCCGAGTAGGAATCACTTGTATAAAAAAAAAAAGTTGCATATTGAAATATGCAGTAGTGTTGATCATTACCCAAAATGACACCTACA
>BRYE01000023.1:29624154-29626654 GCA_030159115.1 Actinidia arguta var. hypoleuca
TAACCCCAAAATATAGTAATTAACTTAATTTAATTCCAACGTGTCTCCACGTGTCTCTCATGCACGCACCCGTGTGTCCATAACGTGTCGCATCATCGTGTTCTATTTTACACTTTAATTAAATTTAATTTTAATATTTATTTCCGCGAGTTGGGGTATTACAGCCATTGTGAGAACAAACTCAACTCTTATTAATAAGTATTTAAATAAAGCGTTGACTTAGTGTTTTTTTAAAAAAAATAAGAATATTTAGACATAAGGGCATTTAATTTAAACACATGAACAACATGTGATCGATTTTTATCACTATTTTAAACATATCAGTACTAAAAGAGGTGTAAGTGATACAATTAAATAGTTAAGGAGGTCAATATGATTTACTTTTCAAATGAAGAGATGAAAGTGATAAAAGACAATAATTTAGAGGGTGTTTATGAAACTAAGCCTATATAATTTCAAAAACGTTAGGGGAGGTCTCTGCTATGTAATTGTCTTAAATGTCTTTCTTAAACTTCGATTAAGGAGTTAGGGGTTGTATTTTAATCCAAACTCATGTGATATTTTGCATATTTACTAATGATGGAGAAGTAAACCACATATAAGTTAAACTACATGGAGTTCTTTGCATATTTTGTAATAATAAGAAGGTAAATTGTACGAGACAAATTGAATTGTGCTCAAGTTAAAATAAAGTCTTTTATCATATTTTTTTCAATTACATCAATAGCTCCTCTCATAATAATTACATTTTTGGGAGGTAAGACAGAAGCTTATAAATCTTTACTTTTTTTTGGTCTTGTTGATGGGATTCAAACGCTGGCATCTATCTTGTAATAGAAAAAAAAATTCAATACTACGTAATATCAATATTACTGTTGTCATGCGCTATCAACATCCAATTATAAAATTGTCATGTAAACATATTAAAAACTTGTGGACTAAGTTGTCAATGAGTCGGATTAAATCCTGAACTAATCCACAAAAATTAAAATCTATTTTTTAAAATTCGATCTGAAATCCGTTTTAATCCAAATCCGTAAACCCAATTCTTAACTAATCAAATTTGAATAATTATCCGACCCGTTTTGTTTACCCATTTGATCGGTTTACAAAAATATGAACATTTTTCACTTTTTATTTTTCTGAAAACAATTTTCAAGAAAATAAACTATTTATTTTCTTGAAAATATATATTTAAAAAAAAATTAAGATAATATATTTTTAAAAAAATTATATCCTGAAAAACTATTTAAAAAAAAACTGCTTAATTTCCGAAAACAGTTTCATAAAAATTGTTTTTTTTGGAAAAAACTTTTTTTTGATTAACTATTTTTTAAAAAAATATTTGTCAGAAAAACTGTTAACTTAAAATAAAAAAAATTATTTCCTGAAAAAACTTTTATGTGGAAAAAATGTTTTATTTCCTGCAAACAATTTTCCCAAAAAAATATTTTTGTGGAAAAAAAATATTTTTATAAAAAAAAGTTTTATTATCTGAAAATATTTTTCCAAATATATATTTAAAAAAACAGGGTTTTTTCGAACTAAAATAAATCAGTTTTATTTTCTAAAACTGTGTTTTTTTTATAAAAAAAATATGTTTGGTTGGCCTAATTTTTGGATTTGATTTGCATTTTTAGTACCCAATGTTTGTTTTATTTGTTTTTATTAGAAAAAAAAAACAACCAAATTGGATTTTTGGATTGGACATCCATATAAGTCTGATCGGATTCGAATTTGTTTGTAATTTGATCGAATTTTATTTTTACGTTGATACGAATTCGATCAATTGACAGGCCTATTATAGTCATGGCAGTTATTCGAGCAGTTGTTTGATTTTTCAAAGAAAGTAATTACATTTACTCAATAAAATTTTTTATTTCTATTTAAATTTTTTTATTGATTAATTATACCACATATATTGCGATTACATTGAAAAAATACTCATGCAATAGGTTGCCCAAAACACTCTCGTTTAGGTGGGCCTTCGTTATTGCACGCTGATCTGGAGGCCCATAACTTTTTTATGGGCCTAAATGAAAATATTATTCCAATTCTATCTCAGGCCCAAGCCTGTTAGAAATCAAATTATGCATATCCTAATCTCAACCCATTATACTCTTGTGGGAAAAAAAATCTTGTATATTAAATCTTATTAGAATGATATGGTGATGTTATTCCAGTGAATAAAGTGCAAGGTTCATGTTCACCCATCTAATTATTTATAAAAATTAATATAATTTTTTTATTTGTACATCATTATTTTTTAACTGGAATTGTGCCACTTCACCTCGCCTGTCTAAGCTTAGTTTTTTTTCTGATTTTAAATTAGAAAAATCCTGATAATTGTACAAATTCATTATCCTCAATGTGCGTGAAAAAATAATTTTGCAAAAAATGTCTCAGAGAGTTATTATATTTTGACATTTTTACTCACCTAACAACGGTCCAATTAACTGTGGCCATTTAAATTTTGTTTTTTGCTAATAAGTGCATTTAG
>BRYE01000023.1:29689154-29701654 GCA_030159115.1 Actinidia arguta var. hypoleuca
TTCTCCTAGTTTACAAGGGAAACCCATTCTAATGGGATTATGATCATCTCAATTACATCTAATGTACTGAAGAGATTTATTATAAAAAAACTACATAATTTGAGGTATTAAATAGCACTTGAAAGACATAACAACTCTTTTTTTTTCTTTCTCTTACTCCCCTTTTATTTGGTTCTTTTCAAAAAAATTTAGACGTATTATTCAAAGAAAATAAAATTAAAATTTTTTTATTTTTTACAAAAAAAAAAATAAATTCTAAATTAATCAAAAATAAAGAATATAGATTTTAGTAGCTTTTAGTAATAATAATAATATTATTTTTAATTTTCGATTCCTATAATCAAGACAAACTAAAAAAAAAATATATTTGTTAATTTTTTATATAAAAGATATTATAAATATAATTTATTTTAATTTTAAATTCATCAAATAAATAATGAATTATAATCTTTAATCAAATATTCAAAAGTTATGGGTAACGAAGATGATGAAAATCCTTCCAATACAAGAGTCCAATTCCGAGTCCAATTCGGATTCCGAGTTGGATTTGAAGTCTCTCCGTATGGTGGATATATAAGCAAAGCGACACAAACAAAAACAGAGATTGCGACTGAGAGAGGAAAAAGGAAAAGCAATGGAAATGGAGAAGAAGAGAACACGAAGAGCAACCGACGGTGATGGCGGCGATGGAAGCGACGGCGGAGGAGTTTCGGCGGAGCTCCCTCACGATTTAGTAGTGGAGGAAATTCTGACAAGGCTTCCGGGCAAGTCTCTGATGCGATTCAAGTCTGTCTCAAAGCTCTGGTGCTCAATCATCGACGATCCTCGCTTTTGCCAGGCCCACCGTGCTCGTTCTCGTGCTCGCCCCACCCTATTACTGGTATGCCCAAACATTGACGACAAATTAGCCTACTTCTACTCAACCCAAACCCTAAGGGTATCAACATCAACGTGGGAATTGCTTTACCAGTTCAACAAGTACACCGGCCGAGGCGGAGTTACGGATGTCGTAAACGGCCTGTTTTGTCTCTTCAGAGGTAATCGCGTGTGGATTTGCAGTCTCTATGCAGATCAAGATATTATGCTTCCTCCCTCCTCCTTAATTCAATACCCTAATTGTAATTATTATTTTGGGTACGATTGTGTTTCTAAGAAATACAAGTTGCTTAAAGTGTGCGCACTTAGGGATCGTGATGGGGAATATATTCCAGGTTCGGAGTGCGAAATTCTTACCCTGGGCAAGAACGAGTCGTGGCGATACATCCGTGGTCCTTCAATTGACATATGTAAACAATGGGTTTACATCCATGGGGATGGGGATGGGGATGGGGATGGGGATGGGGATGAAAGTAACAGTAGTACTCTGTGTTTCTGGCATCGCCTTGGAGATGGTTTCTTTACTTTCTCTTTTAAAGATGAAGAATTTAAATACATTAGATCCCCACGAGATTGGATTCCTAGAGACGGGGATTCATTACATCAATTTAGAGGCCGTGTGGCTCTGGTAAGTGGGTTGGTTGATCGGAAATTAGAGCTTTGGGTATTCGAGGGCAAGCATGAAGGAGAAGAAGAAGAAGTAGATTATGAAGAAGGTGACAGTGACATTTCTTTTGAATTTGATGATGACGATGGTGATGATATTAGTGATGATGATTTACGACCGCCAGTATATGTATGGACCAAGCACACCATCGAGATTCCATATGCTTTTGTTCATGGCAGTTTACTTGGGAACCTTCCTACAGGTGAGATGTTAATGACTGGAACTCTAGAAGAAGAAGAAGAAGAAGAAGAAGAAGAGATCAATATTAACTTCATGCCCATCATGCCTCCTCTTTATTCGTATGATCCCGCTAATGGAATGTTCACAGAGCATGTCTACAATTTATCATCTTTCCTCGCTTTAATTAGAAAGGACACCAAAATATTCCGCATATACTATTATGAGGAGGATATCACACCATTGAAACATTTGCTCAGCGTAGACTAGTTCAGTGGTAGAAAAACTTGTGTTTAATTGACAAGTCATAACCTATATGGTCTTCCATTTTGTATTTATTTTTATATTTCTGCAGTTTTCACTGAAGGTGTAATATTCTGAGCAAACATGTGTCTTCTTTGCATATAATTATGCCCTATGTATCTATCTTCTTCAGTTTTATGAAGAAAGAATCTAATTTGAGGTTTATTTCATATGATTTCTTATTTTACACTGGTGGTCATTCTAGCATTTGTTGCTTTCTTGTTTCCTTGGTATTCCTTATATTATATAAGGGTTATTCTAGTGCGATTAATTTCTATATTGTTTTATGACAACACCACACTGGAACAGAACTTGACTTGAATTCAATTATTGTAATCACATCAAGAAGAAGATGACATTAATTATAATTTTGACGATGATGATATTAGTTATGATGATGTATATGGAGAACTACTATCAGTACCAGTATATGTATGAACCAAGCACATCATCGAGATTTTATATGCTTTCACTCATGGCAGATGTAATTTACTTGGGAACCTTTCTACAGGGGAGATTTTAACGACTAAAGAAGAAGAAGAAACATTTGATTAGTGTTGACGAGTCTAGTCGTAGAAAAAGTTGAAGCTTAATTGACAAGTCATAATATATACCGTGATTATCAATAAATTTATTAATAATATCCTGTGTTACATTGAGCTTGAAGTATGGATTATATAATGAGATGTATAGTATATGGATTACTAATATATGATATGTGCTTTCGTTCTACGACCCTGTTGCTGCACAATTGTTTTTTATGATTTTGGTTTCATTGTTTTTGGTTGCTGCAAAAACACAAAAAACGTACTATTATGAAACAAAATAAATCTTATGATTGGCTTGCATTGCATACTTAAAACACACACACGATAATAAAACCAATTATTAGTTTTATTATCCTTTACTAAGAAAGAAGTTTATGTAGTGGATATCAACTTTGTTTTATTGATTTCAGTTGGGTTTAGTGGATTTTGAATTCATTAGTAAATGTCTAGATGAAACGTTGTTTGATCAAAGTCTTCGTGTACGCCAAGTGTTGAACATTGATCTATTAAGTTTTCTCTTTTTGTCTTAGCACACACGAAAAGGTTTTCGGTTCCCAAGGGAGGGAGCAGCAGTAGACTGTAGAACTGAACAAAAATAGAAGCATTAGTATTGTTCACATATGAGCTATTTTTTTCGCTTCTTCAATTAGGATAACACCTTCCCAAGGCTTCTAACAATTGCAGCCACTAGTTTTCAAAATAGTACTGCCTCCCTTACTTATAAAATCATTATCGAGATTCCTCCGGAGAACTAATATTGTGGCAAGATTGTCCTTACATTTAGGACTTCTAAATATTTTTTCTCACTACTACACCAGTTAAATAAATAAACATTTTTTTTTCCTCAAAACACTATTTATTCGTAAACTACCACAATTTTTTTTTTCTATAAGTAATTTTTTTTTTTAAAAAAATGATCTAACTAGCTCAATACAAAAAAATTGTTCGTTCATATTTTTTCCAAAACACCACTATTTAGGCTTACATTTTCTGATATTAAAGTTCTTGATTGTTCTGATTAAGGGGAAATATTTTACAAGTTTCTATAGCTATCCGCATTGGAAGTTGATTGTCATATCATCAATTGTCAAAAGCACCAAAGAATTCACACTTGCTGCATCTACAAACAAAAAGAAGCAATCTACATTCAAAATAATCACTTCATTCCAGTTTATGTGCAAGCACTGACATGTCGATCATCCAATGAACATAAGATTACAACACATGACAAGGAAGTAGCAAGGAAGTAGGATGATGTAAACTTCAATAAATGCTAGAAAGAGCAACTTACCTTATTTTCCTCGAAGCGAACACCAACTATGTTTGTAATGTGAGATTGAGGCACACTTCCATATGGTACAGTGATAGATCCAGGTAAACACTTGATTCCAATCCGAATAAATTACTTCAACTGGTTTGATCTGTAAGTTTAGACCCCACCTACCAAAACCCTAACGCTCCATTGAAATTCATTTCATTATTTCCTCTCCCCTCGTGTCCATAATCCCTGCATGGTCTTGTTCGAGATCGAGCACTCTCTTTCGTGATCACAATCGGTGTCTGCCAGCACTAATTTCGCTCTATCAACAACTGTGGTGTCTACCAGTTCATGACTGCAACAATGTGATCTCTCTCAATCCTCTGGCGATAGGCTTAAGTTGTTCAATGATATCGTCACTACAAAACACATTACATACTAGTCTTCACAACGTAAAAATGCTGACCACCAACATTTTTTCTTTTGACTTGAAAGGAAACTTCTCAGTTATAAAATCTAGGAAGATTTCAAAACCAAATTTTATTTAATCTAATAAGAAAGATTTTCAACAATTTTCCCTAATCTGGGAAATTTCAAACTTAATTTTTATATAATCTACCAAACCTCCTTAGTCTAGGAAAATTAAAGACGTCAGATTTAAATATAGGGTACAAAAAATAGATATTCCCTTCCTATTGTGGTTAAACAAACAACAAAATAAATAGACTTCAAGTATCTGCTAACATGAAGGCCAAATAATTTTTCTCCTTCCGACAGCTGAACGGCTGGAAACTCTAGTAAAGAGGGCCTGTAGGCCATGTACCTGCAGTTTCATAGACCAACTTAATTAAAACCAACATTTTTTAGGATGATAATAACACGATTCAAGCACGAGCTCTCAAAGCATAAATAACTGGGCGAGAATATTAGGATTGGGTATATAAGAAAAATGAAAAAAAGAAATATATTTATAAAGTGAGAGGAACTTACATTTTTACACGGATCGGGAATGTCAAAGTTGTTCAACACCTAGAAGCAGCACAAAAGAAGAGACTGCATAATTGCACTTGCAAACAATTTCAAAAATTAAATAAATCTTTTTTCTCAAATTTGATTGAATAAAGAAAGTTCATTGTACCATCTCGGTCAGAGTATGGGAATACGGAATACGGAACACGAAATAAAATATAACACAATAATGCATAAGATATTAAGAACGACAAATTCACAAGGCAAGAAGGGTCAGGAATCCAAGCAAGCACATGCCAGAAATGCTGTGTGTTTGATGCAAGAATGCATTCTATCAAGGTGCTTAGCATTTGTGCTTGCATAAATGTGACAATAGAGTTTAAAAAGCTCCCGTTCACAAATAGATGGAGCACATCCACATACACGTATATAGAGATGTATAAACAAGACGCAGCAGAAAAGCGGAAAAGATGCAAAATCCATATAATGAGGCATGAATTGCCCTCAATGGCTCAATCAATTGGGGGTTACATGCAAATTCCACTACAATTCACAAGTTTGACCTAGTTAACTGGTGAGTTTAACCAATTTTCCACTATCCACTCTTTTACTATCAAAAAGTGAGTTTTTAGGCACCAAAATTGTCAAAGTTTCCCTCACTACATGTTATATATGGCTGAACCCATAATAACATGCCCCGGGCAATACGAGTACCATAAGATTTGCATTGTAAAGCAACCACAAACTAGACTATAGCAATTCCACTGTGCAAAGACGTGATCCAAGATTGAATTGTTTTGGAAGTACGAAATGTTTAAGCCTAACGTATATTTTTGTTGTCCATAAATTTACTTAATTTATGTCGTCAGATGACAGCTTGAAATATACTGCTCCCAAGCTTGTCTCCTTCCCCCTTTTAGTAGCACAGCGCTGAACATTAAGACATTCAAGCGAGTACACTACATTTTGCACATGCATCACTAATTGAGGATATATATTTTTTTCAATATATGGGAGGGAAGTATAAACTAACTACTCAATGGAGTATACCAGGGGAAGGATTGGTGGGAGACTAGCCCTATCGTACATTGAATAATATGATATTAAAATGTTTCTGCGAAATCTACACCTACCCTTATTAGATCACCTAAAACCAATCTCTATAGGGACAGAACTGGAAAAAATTACCCATTCTTAAGGTATAAAGGAATTGTTTTATTCCTTTAGGCAAGAGAGGAGTGGATCTTGAGAGGAGCCGAATGAAGGGTCCCCTAATTTTAAAGTAAAAGGTTCCGCAATTCACCTAGTAAGAATAGAAAGGAAGGCAAAATGCTTCAATGATAAAACTACCTCTTTAATGTGGAAAACTATTTCCCATCCGGTTTGCACCAAAAAGAAATACGAAACTAAATCTCAAAAGAAAGACAAACTCCATGCACAAAATCCTAAATGCAGGGAAATTATGATCCAAGCATGGCTTTCTCTAACTGCTAGTATTAAAGGGAATTGTGACAGCAAGGGGGAAAAAAGGTATCACACAGCACTTAATCAAAGTCATTAATTTCTATAAAAAATTTACTTGAGCAATATTTGGCATACCTCTGGATGAACAATACCAAAAGCGCCTATGTACTTCCCTTTGTAAATGATGCTAGCTTGTCTACCCGGAAGAAACTCAGGTTCCTTTAGTAATTATCACGACAACATGAAGACATTATATACATTCCTAGGTCGTTCAAAAAACAAGGCACAAAAGAGGTAAGACTTACATTTGCACGATCAATGTAGTAGCCCACATTATCCCCAGGCTGGACAAATGGAGAACCAATTACTTCCATAACTCTGTCGACCATTCCAACATCGTTTGAATCTTCTTTGGGTCAGGTTGCACACCTGATACAGAAACTATGTGCCCAAGATACTCTATAGATTCTTGACAGAATTGACATTTGCTTAACTCGGCAAATAACTGGTTTTCAAGTAATGTCTGAAGGACAATTCTCAGATGTTGTAAATGCTCAGAAATGGACACACTGTAAACCAAAATATCATTAAAGAAAATTATGACAAATTTTCTCAAATAAGGTAAGAAAACCTGATTCATAGTGGACTGAAAAGTAGAAGGTGCATTTGTTAGCCCAAAAGGCATAACCAAAAACTTATAATGCCCCTGATGAGTCCTGAAAGCAGTTTTATGAACATCACTTGTCTTGACTCGAATTTGATGATACCCAGACCTCAAATCCAGTTTTGAAAATATTCTGGCGCCCTTTAACTCATCCAACAGTTCATCAATTGTAGGAATTGGAAATTTGTCCTTAATAGTGATAGCATTCAAAGCCCTATAGTCTATGCAAAATCTCCAAGATCCATCCCTCTTTTTAACCAACAGAACAGGTGATGAAAAGGGGCTTTGGCTTGGTTTGATTATACCCTGCTGCAGCATTTCCTAAACCAGCTTTTCCATTTTTGATTTCTGGAAGTAAGCATATCTATACGGTCTTACATTTATAGGAGTAGCTTCTAGTTTAAGATGAATTTGGTGGTCAGTCACTCTAGATGGAGGTAAGGATTTTGGAGTTTAAAAAATTTCAGTATATTCCTGTAACAAAGGCTGGACACACTCTGGAACCTCAATACTTGCATCTTCAGACAGTATAGCTTTGAGATGGTATAGAGAAGCAGTATCCTGGCTCTTTGTCAATTTCACAAGTTGTTTGCCTTGCAGCAGTTCATCACTTATTTGGTGTTCACCTGACAAATGGATTGCCTTCCCTTTCCACTGAAAGTCCATCGTCAACAGTTGGTAATCTGTGATCACATGCCCTAAAAGTTCAAGCCATTGTATACCCAAAACCACATCATCCCCTTGAATAGGTAAAATGAACAAGTCTATGGAAAACGTATGCCCTTGCAAATATAAATTAACCTCCACATAGCTGCTATCACAAACGCTGCTGATAAGACGGGGATTATTGTAAGGTGTGTGTTCCCTTCCTAGATGCTCAGGTAGGATTCTGAAAAGTCCATCTGAATTCAACTGAAGGACCAATTTGTTGTAGGGTACTGCATTCATCTCTGAGGCCTAACAACAAAAATTCTGCCTCATTATCACTACGTGTTTTAGCTTTAAATAATTAACGTTAGTAATTATGCAAACATCGTTAGTTCTGATATAAGATGTTCCAAATAGTAACACCTCAAATGAACGAACATGACGGCTGAACTGTGAAATAGCACATCAAGTATCGGTAATTCAGTTCATCACTTGGCAAGATGTAGACCTTTTAGAAGATCGTGAAGAAAACAGGAACCCTACACATGAGAATGAAAAGAAGAATGAGGGTTGACTACATAAATAAAGGAAAAACTGAAGAAAAATGCAGCCATACAACCAGAAAAGTAAAAGATAGTAGTAAACAGAAGCAGTTGCATGTAATCACACTAAACTTCATTCCGTAATTGATCATCATTGCTTATCTTAGAATAACAGGGTGGACCGGCAGCACAAAAGAAGAGACTGCATGATTGCACTTGCAAACAATTTCAAAAATTAAATAAATCTTTTTTCTCAAATTTGATTGAATAAAGAAAGTTCATTGTACCATCTCGGTCAGAGTATGGGAATACGGAATACGGAACACGAAATAAAATATAACACAATAATGCATAAGATATTAAGAACGACAAATTCACAAGGCAAGAAGGGTCAGGAATCCAAGCAAGCACATGCCAGAAATGCTGTGTGTTTGATGCAAGAATGCATTCTATCAAGGTGCTTAGCATTTGTGCTTGCATAAATGTGGCAATAGAGTTTAAAAAGCTCCCGTTCACAAATAGATGGAGCACATCCACATACACGTATATAGAGATGTATAAACAAGACGCAGCAGAAAAGCGGAAAAGATGCAAAATCCATATAATGAGGCATGAATTGCCCTCAATGGCTCAATCAATTGGGGGTTACATGCAAATTCCACTACAATTCACAAGTTTGACCTAGTTAACTGGTGAGTTTAACCAATTTTCCACTATCCACTCTTTTACTATCAAAAAGTGAGTTTTTAGGCACCAAAATTGTCAAAGTTTCCCTCACTACATGTTATATATGGCTGAACCCATAATAACATGCCCCGGGAAATACGAGTACCATAAGATTTGCATTGTAAAGCAACCACAAACTAGACTATAGCAATTCCACTGTGCAACGACGTGATCCAAGATTGAATTGTTTTGGAAGTACGAAATGTTTAAGCCTAACGTATATTTTTGTTGTCCATAAATTTACTTAATTTATGTCGTCAGATGACAACTTGAAATATACTGCTCCCAAGCTTGTCTCCTTCCCCCTTTTAGTAGCACAGCGCTGAACATTAAGACATTCAAGCGAGTACACTACATTTTGCACATGCATCACTAATTGAGGATATATATTTTTTTCAATATATGGGAGGGAAGTATAAACTAACTACTCAATGGAGTATACCAGGGGAAGGATTGGTGGGAGACTAGCCCTATCGTACATTGAATAATATGATATTAAAATGTTTCTGCGAAATCTACACCTACCCTTATTAGATCACCTAAAACCAATCTCTATAGGGACAGAACTGGAAAAAATTACCCATTCTTAAGGTATAAAGGAATTGTTTTATTCCTTTAGGCAAGAGAGGAGTGGATCTTGAGAGGAGCCGAATGAAGGGTCCCCTAATTTTAAAGTAAAAGGTTCCGCAATTCACCTAGTAAGAATAGAAAGGAAGGCAAAATGCTTCAATGATAAAACTACCTCTTTAATGTGGAAAACTATTTCCCATCCGGTTTGCACCAAAAAGAAATACGAAACTAAATCTCAAAAGAAAGACAAACTCCATGCACAAAATCCTAAATGCAGGGAAATTATGATCCAAGCATGGCTTTCTCTAACTGCTAGTATTAAAGGGAATTGTGACAGCAAGGGGGAAAAAAGGTATCACACAGCACTTAATCAAAGTCATTAATTTCTATAAAAAATTTACTTGAGCAATATTTGGCATACCTCTGGATGAACAATACCAAAAGCGCCTATGTACTTCCCTTTGTAAATGATGCTAGCTTGTCTACCCGGAAGAAACTCAGGTTCCTTTAGTAATTATCACGACAACATGAAGACATTATATACATTCCTAGGTCGTTCAAAAAACAAGGCACAAAAGAGGTAAGACTTACATTTGCACGATCAATGTAGTAGCCCACATTATCCCCAGGCTGGACAAATGGAGAACCAATTACTTCCATAACTCTGTCGACCATTCCAACATCGTTTGAATCTTCTTTGGGTCAGGTTGCACACCTGATACAGAAACTATGTGCCCAAGATACTCTATAGATTCTTGACAGAATTGACATTTGCTTAACTCGGCAAATAACTGGTTTTCAAGTAATGTCTGAAGGACAATTCTCAGATGTTGTAAATGCTCAGAAATGGACACACTGTAAACCAAAATATCATTAAAGAAAATTATGACAAATTTTCTCAAATAAGGTAAGAAAACCTGATTCATAGTGGACTGAAAAGTAGAAGGTGCATTTGTTAGCCCAAAAGGCATAACCAAAAACTCATAATGCCCCTGATGAGTCCTGAAAGCAATTTTATGAACATCACTTGTCTTGACTCGAATTTGATGATACCCAGACCTCAAATCCAGTTTTGAAAATATTCTGGCGCCCTTTAACTCATCCAACAGTTCATCAATTGTAGGAATTGGAAATTTGTCCTTAATAGTGATAGCATTCAAAGCCCTATAGTCTATGCAAAATCTCCAAGATCCATCCCTCTTTTTAACCAACAGAACAGGTGATGAAAAGGGGCTTTGGCTTGGTTTGATTATACCCTGCTGCAGCATTTCCTAAACCAGCTTTTCCATTTTTGATTTCTGAAAGTAAGCATATCTATACGGTGTCACGCCCCGAAATCCGGCCTATGCAGATCGTGGGCACGTGATGGCCGGCGGTTGGCCCGCCAAGGCCAACTTACTTTACATTCAGTTGATCACCTGTGCGTACTCATTTAAAATGATAATAATTTTTCTTTTGCGGAAACATCTTAACAAAAATATAAAGTGTCATATCCATACTGTATACAGAGCTGTGCCTAAGTTTTTAAACTTTATAAATACATAAAGTGGCCAACGTTAACTATACATACATCATACGGCCAATATCGCTATATAATACAAAATCTAGTCTATCAACAACATACATAAAGCCTTTGGGCTACCAAAACTACATCTATGCTTCAACTTCCTTCTATGCTTCTTCGTTTTGATTTCCTGAAAAGGTTTTTAAAACGTAAGCTAAAGCTTAGTGAATAACAACAATGCATGAACGTAAAATACCATGGATCATTTCATATCATACATATATTATTTCATGAAGTATGTGAGCATAACATAACTCTTCATAAACTTGAAGCTCACATAGGCATTGCATAACATACATAACATATCATGAAAGAGTAACAACTCGGATAAACATAACATGGTGACCATATAGGTCGGTTGGCTCTTTAGGCCTGAGATATCTCGATTGTAGAGTGGAACTTATTTTACGTCCCCCACTCCACCATTAGGACCGTTAGGCTAGATTAAAGTCCCACCACGAAGGACCCCGAGTGTCACTATGCATATACATTTGAACATAATTCATTTTTGCATGTAAACAAATTATCCATGGGGTTTCATTCGTAGCATAATATTGTAGCATTCATCTTTGAAGACATGGCATTCTTACTTCAACATATTCATTTAATGCATTGAAACATGGAAAACATTTCATATACATAGTATACATTGAAAATACTTTTTGAAAGTACATATGTTTTGTTCATAGCATCGTATTACTCACAATATATATGGAATTAGATTACAATCTTTATGTTTTTAGAAAGATCTACAAGTCTACTTTCTAACGCATCAAACGGTGTATCAATCCGAATTTTCTAGAGAAAGTTATGGCTGTTCTACGAAACAGTATTTGAACTGTCCAAAACAGAGCACTCGCAGCAGCAAGCTACGGGACAACCATTTCAGCCATAAATTCATCAAAAACTTATCTAATCACCAACCCAAATCTCTCTAAGTTTTATAAGGTTCATATATACCTTAAAAAGGGCAATATAACTCAAAATCAAACCTCAAACCTAACCCTAGCATGGTAGATCTAAGGTCAAAGTTTCAAAAATCCTAACATTTAGTAATTTGGGATTTTTGTTTTTAGCATTCAATTTCTTTGAATTGAGCTTCAATATACTTCAATTGGGACTTAAAGGAGTCCTCTAAACTCAACATTGTGCTTACTAAAGGCATCTAAGGTATAACCCAATTTCTTCAACTTATACATATACATAAAAATAGATTTTTCTCACCTTCTCAAGCTTGGTAGAGCTTTCGATGACTTCCTTAGGCTTGGATTTTGGACTCTCCATCCAAGCTTCTCCTTCTCTTCCTTCCTTCTTCTTCCTTTCTTTCTTCTCTCTCTCCGAATTCTTTTGTGGGAAAAACGTGGGTGGTGTTTGGTGTGAATGGAAGACACACATGGAAATTAATCCCATGTGTCTTCCTCCAAACTCCTTGGTGCAACCTTCCTCCTTGGTCATTTTAACTCATTGGGTTCTAAAATAAAATAGAACATTCATTTTAAATAAACTAAAAGTCTTAATTTATGA
>BRYE01000023.1:29709154-29711654 GCA_030159115.1 Actinidia arguta var. hypoleuca
TGGGTAATGCTACGGGTACAACCAAGTTGTACTCTAAATGCACACCTCATGAGGTGTCGCATTTAGATTGGCTGGGTGTGGGGTCCACCCAGTCATTTCAATCCACACCCAGCCAATCCAAATGCGACACCTCATGAGGTGTGCATTTGAGGTACAACTTAGTTGTACCTATAGCATTTCCCTTTTCATTTTGGGAGTAGATTTCGTTGTCTTTTTGGCGTGTGCTTCAGCTGATTATCCTCGAATCAATTACCCTCAAACCACGTGGCCATGTATGGGCGCAGCACACCTTTCCACTACATTCTGTTATCTAAATGATAAAGTCCAAAGACACTAAATTATAGTTAATGGATAATTAGTGAATAGTTCACTCATACGTAGTTATAACTTGTTTAGTGTTGTTGTAGATCTATCTCCACGAATAATCTATAATTTTTAATATTTTATAATAAAAAATTTATATATTTTTTTTTATGTATGGATAACATTATCCTCCTTTTGATTATAAACATATTTACTTATTAATCATCCAATAATAAAGTGTCAACTCATCACCGCCACCAGCCACCACTTCGACTACTTGTTTGGCGATGACTTTTTCAGCAAACCTCCGACGACTTTTTCGACAAACTTTTTCAAATATAATTTTTACTGTTTTAGTATTTTGAGAGTACAAAATGAATAGTGAAATATATTTATGGAATCAACATTGAAATTTATTTACGGAACTAATGATAAAATTTATTTGTGGAACTAACATATCGAAAGTTATCTTTGAAAAAGTTTGCCAGAAAGTCATTGGAGGTTCGCCGAAAAAGTCGTTGAATGTCGGCCGCAAAGTGACCTCTGGTGGTGGCTGTCGGAGAGGGTAGAGGTGTAGTGAGAAATAGAAAAGGGTGTAGAGAGTACAATGGTATTTTTGTCCTGTGTGGTAAAAAATGAGTTTTGACTTTAAATATTTTTGTGACATAGATCAAATGAATTATAAAATTAGTCCAATGACCCTTAGAGTGAACCTCCCTTATTTTTATGTTTACCGTGTTTTCGTGTCGTGTCGTTCTCGTTTGATAAAAAACTAGACCTGGCACGGCCCATTAGTTTGGCTCACTCGTTCCTCGTGTCGTGTTGTGTAGTGCGATTATTTTTTTATGAATGAGTATAATGCGTCAAAAATATAAAATTATTTCATATTTGATCACATACACGTGTCGTGTCGTGCCCCATGTCCCAAAAATAGTGGCATGTTCGGTCCATCACCGTGCCCGTGCCCGTGGCGTGACATGACATGATAATTTTTTTTAACTTGTCATGCTCGTACCAGCCGACCCATTTGACACATCTACACTGAATATTGTACTAAATTTGTATGTAGTACTGTTTTAGTGGATGAACTCATCCATGTATATTTAGTATATTAGTTTGTAAACTATTTAGTGTCGATAGCATTGCTCTATCTAAATTAAAAATTTAGGTCAGTTTGAGCTAACGTTTCTATTTTTAGTTTATTAGTTGTTTTATTTTTATTTTTAGTAAACTTTGTCCACCATTTGATCAAACTTTTCTAGTTTTTCGGTTTCTATCGACGAGAAGAGTTTGAAAATATAAAAAATTTCATCTAATTTAGTAGAAGTTTATTAAAGAAAAAAATGAACCATTTTTTACTCAATAAATTAACTCTTTTTTTGTCTTTAGTTAATTTTTTTCAAGTTTGAACAAAAATTTTATATTTTTAAATTTCTCTTGTCGATAGAAACTGAAAATATATAAAAATTTGATTAATCTATGAGAAAAAATCGCTAAAAAAAATTATACAAATAAAGCAATTATATAAACTCAAACAAAAAACTACCAAGACTTGATCTTCCCCTTCATTGAAGTCGGGATTTATTCATTCTAGACCTCTATAATTTTACATTAGAGTTGGATATAAATCAGGCCAGGACCGGGCTTGGCCTGGCCTGACCCATTTCTTTTCGGACAAGTAGGCTGGGCTGGCTTGCAAAACATTGTGTTTGGGCCAGCCAGCTCATTTGCCAACTGCCCAGGTCCAGGCCACGCTGATAGCCCTATGGTATTTGGGGCTATGGGCTGGAGTCCCAGCTTAGATTCGTGCCATGTGGCCTCGGCGGTTGTTTTTGTTTCTTTCTGTTGTTCCCCCATATTTAAAAAAATAAAAAAATAAAATAATAAAATAATAAAAAAATAAATAAAATAATAAAAAAAGTTCTATATTCTTTTAGAGGTAGTCTTCTGATACTGGGTGTTTGCTTCTTTTGTGATGCTGCTGCAAATTGAGCAAGTAGGTTTAGGAGCTTGACACTGTCGTTGCTATTCATAGTCTTGTTGCTGCTTCTTTGTTGGAGGTGGTCGGCCTTTGGGCTTGATATGTCGTACTTTTAATCGGAAGTGGCTAGTTCTTCCGGTAGGCTTCACTCCAGTTTTTTATGATCTTCCGGTAGTGTCAAGTAATGCTACCGGTAGACAGGGAGCTGCAGCTGTT
>BRYE01000023.1:29726654-29731654 GCA_030159115.1 Actinidia arguta var. hypoleuca
TTCAGGAAGGGCAACCATTAAATAAAATTTTTAAAGGGGCATTTATAATTTTTGAGTGGGGACAAATTAAAAAAAATAATCAAGAACTATAGGTAAATAAAAAAAAATTCAAACTTGACTAGGACAGCTGTCTCCTGGGCCTATGCTAGTTCCGTCCCTGCTATCTGGTACTTTACAAAGTATCAATGGCAGTTCGTGTTCCCATCTGTATCTAATTTTTTTACAAAGTATAAGCAACAGGGTTAGTTGACTCAAATCAAAAATCAAAAAAACGAGAATCCAATCTTAAATTGACTGGTGATTGCTTTTTGCAATGGTTTTTAATTCTGACCATCTTATTTTGTCCTAAAAATATTTTCAATAATTACGTGAGATGGAAATTAAAAATTTGTTTGGAATGGAAGGAGTACATGTTACACGAAATTTAGAATACAAATTACGAAAACTTTTTTTTAAAAAAAAAAAAAAAAATTCCCCTCCTTTCTGTACTCTTCAATGCTGAGATAGATGCATGAAACTCGCTTTTTTTAATAGCAAAAAGTGATCTTATTAACTCCAATAAAATATTGGTACATTGAGTTAATAAGAGAAAGGGCAGAAATAGCATCATTTTAACAAAAGTTTTAATACATGAAGCTTAAATGCACATATTGCTAATTGACATATACCCCTCAACGTTAATTTTTCAAAATTTTAATTGCTCTTGATGATTATATATAGTATGTATCATTATTAGGATTTCTCTTAAATATATTTAAAATTTAGGAAATAATCCAAATAATTAATTAGATTTTTGAACCTTGGAAGTCAATAATCCAACTACTTAATTTGGATCTTGATTGTTAGGATTCTCTTAACTACATTTAAATTATAAGAAACAATCCAAATAGTTAATTGGATTTTGAACCTTGAAAGTCAATAATCCAAATGCTTAATTTGGATCGGGTCAACACCCAAGGGTTGCCTTAGTGGTTATGGTACTCATTCCTCTTATCAGGTGTCATGCTTGGATTCGAATCTTACTACTGCGAAGTATAATATCCACGTCTCCCCTCCTATCGATTGTTAAAAAAATGAATCGGGTTGGACTTTTCGATTCTAATATACGTTTGAGTCAAAGTTGGATTCGGATCAAAACAATCAGATTTATCATTTTTGGATTTAGATGTGTATGTAATCGGATTGACGACCGATATCAAAAACTAAAAGCTTAAAGACCCTTTTCATAATTAAAAAAAAAAAACTTAAAAGAAAACAATTAGTAAAAGACCACATAAAATTTAATTATATACATTAAAAAAATAATACATGAGAGACCAAAATAATACAAAATACTTCAAGAACCATTAACATAGTTTACCCCTAAGTAATAAGGGACCAAGACTGTGCATTTATATTTAGACAAGTTCACAAAAATATAATATCTATCACATATGAATATGTACTAATAAAAAAAATAATATTCCTTATTTTTATTGAACTCTAAAATGTCATCTCCGTAAATCACCACAAGATGAGGACCAATCATTGAGCTTTCAAAATCCCCAAACAACAAGGACCAACCTGTTGCCACGCTGTCATTTAAATTAGTTCCCAATTGAAATAGCAGTTACAAACCACATCAACAATCACAATCCCACCGCACGAATCAAAATGAATTGCTAAATGTATATAAATATACATTTAAACAATAATATATATATGTATATATATATAGTAAGAATTCTAATATAAATAATAATTCTAAATATATTAAAATTTTATCTTTTCAATCACAAATAAAAACTCTACACATATTAAAATTTAAATCTGTACTTAAAAATTTCCTAAAAAACTCCTTTGCATGGGTTAAATTTTTTTATCTCACTATTTTATCAATTCAATTAATTTTTTATTTATTGTTTATTGTTTCTCCCATATTATTTCTCTCTTTCTCTATCTTCTTTGTTTCTTTCAATCTTATTTTTATTAAAGTTTATAATTGGTAGGAATCAATAAAAATAAATAGTATATTTATATGTATGTATGCATCTATCTTTTTACAATTTTTTTTTATGAACTAAATACTAATTTAATAAAAAAAGATCAATTTTGGTTGTCATCTTACCGGGGCGTATTCGGAAAATTAAGAAAATAATCTATTATATTTCTATGCTTTTACTTATCAAAACCAAACACTTGAATATGCATAAAAAAAAAAAATTTGCATTTGATCCCTGAGTTAATCAAATACTTGAATGGAGTTGTTTACTGAAAATAGGATTCCTATGATTAAAATATTCAATCTTCATTCCTACCATCCAAACACAGTTTAAAATTTAAATAAATTTAAGTCCTCTAACGAGGATCTCACTGCAATTATCATTTTTGTTTCTCCTAGTTTACAAGGGAAACTCATTCTAATGGGATTATGATCATCTCAATTACATCCAATGTACTGAAGAGTTTTATTATAAAAAAACTACATAATTTGAGGTATTAAATAGCACTTGAAAGACATAACAACTCTTTTTTTTTTCTCTCTCTTACTCCCCTTTTATTTGGTTCTTTTCAAAAAAATTTAGACGTATTATTCAAAGAAAATAAAATTAAAAAAACTTTATTTTTTACAAAAAAAAAATAGTAAAATCTAAATTAATCAAAAATAAAGAATATAGATTTTAATAGCTTTTAGTAATAATAATAATATTATTTTTAATTTTTGATTCCTATAATCAAGACAAACTAAAAAAAAACATTTGTTAATTTTTTATATAAAAGATATTATAAATATAATTTATTTTAATTTTAAATTCATCAAATAAATAATGAATTATAATCTTTAATCAAATATTCAAAAGTTATGGGTAACGAAGATGATGAAAATCCTTCCAATACAAGAGTCCAATTCCGATTCCAATACGGATTCCGAGTTGGATTTGAAGTCTGTCCGTATGGTGGATATATAAGCAAAGCGACACAAACAAAAACAGAGATTGCGACTGAGAGAGGAAAAAGGAAAAGCAATGGAAATGGAGAAGAAGAGAACACGAAGAGCAACCGGCGGCGATGGAAGCGACGGCGGAGGAGTTTCGGAGGAGCTCCCTCACGATTTAGTAGTGGAGGAAATTCTGACAAGGCTTCCGGGCAAGTCTCTGATGCGATTCAAGTCTGTCTCAAAGCTCTGGTGCTCAATCATCGACGATCCTCGCTTTTGCCAGGCCCACCGTGCTCGTGCTCGTGCTCGCCCCACCCTATTACTGGTATGCCCAAACATTGACGACAAATTAGCCTACTTCTACTCAACCCAAACCCTAAGGGTATCAACATCAACGTTGGAATTGCTTTACCAGTTCAACAAGTACACCGGCCGAGGCGGAGTTACGGATGTCGTAAACGGCCTATTTTGTCTCTTCAGAGGTAATCGCGTGTGGATTTGCAGTCTCTATGCAGATCAAGATATTATGCTTCCTCCCTCCTCCTTAATTCAATACCCTAATTGTAATTATTATTTTGGGTACGATTGTGTTTCTAAGAAATACAAGTTGCTTAAAGTGTGCGCACTTAGGGATCGTGATGGGGAATATATTCCAGGTTCGGAGTGCGAAATTCTTACCCTGGGCAAGGACCAGTCGTGGCGATACATCCGTGGTCCTTCAATTGACATATGTAAACAATGGGTTTACATCCATGGGAATGGGGATGAAAGTAACAGTAGTACTCTGTGTTTCTGGCATCGCCTTGTAGATTGTTTCTTTACTTTCTCTTTTAGAGATGAAGAATTTAAATACATTAGCTCCCCACGAGGTTGGATTCCTAGAGACGGGGATTCATTACATCAATTTAGAGGCCGTGTGGCTCTGGTAAGTGGGTTAGTTGATCGGAAATTAGAGCTTTGGGTATTCGAGGGCAAGCACGAACGAGAAGAAGAAGAAGTAGATTCTGAAGAAGGTGACAGTGACATTACTTTTGAATTTGATGATGACGATGATGATGATGATTTACGACCACCAGTATATGTATGGACCAAGCACACCATTGAGATTCCATATGCTTTTGTTCATGGCAGTTTACTTGGGAACCTTCCTACAGGTGAGATGTTAATGACTGGAACTCTAGAAGAAGAAGAAGAAGAAGAAGAAGAAGAAGAAGAGGAGATCAATATTAACTTCATGCCCATCATGCCCATCATGCCTCCTCTTTATTCGTATGATCCCGCTAATGGAATGTTCACAGAGCATGTCTACAATTTATCATCTTTCCTCCCTTTAATTAGAAAGGACACCAAAAAATTCCGCATATACTATTATGAGGAGGATATCACACCATTGAAACATTTGCTTAGCGTAGACTAGTTCAGTGGTAGAAAAACTTGTGTTTAATTGACAAGTCATAACCTATATGGTCTTCCATTTTGTATTTAGTGTAACATTCTGAGCAAACATGTGTCTTCTTTGCACATAATTATGCCCTATGTATCTATCTTCTTCTGTTTTATGAAGAAAGAATCTAATTTGAGGTTTATTTCATATGATTTCTTATTTTACACTGGTGGTCATTCTAGTATTTGTTGCTTTCTTGTTTCCTTGGTATTCCTTATATTATATAAGGGTTATTCTAGTGCGATTAGTTTTTATGTTGTTTTATGACAACACCACAATGGAACAGAACTTGGCTGGAATTCAATTATTGTAATCACATCGCGAAGAAGATGATGATTACATTAATTATAATTTTGATGATGATGATAATATTAGTTATGATGATGTATATGGAGAATCACTATCAGTACCAGTATATGTATAGACCAAGCACATCATCGAGATTCCATATGCTTTCATTCTTGGCAAACGTAATTTACTTGGGAACCTTCTTACAGGGGAGATTTTAACGACTAAAGAAGAAGAAGAAGAAACATTTGATTAGTGTTGACGAGTCTAGTCGTAGAAAAAATTGAAGCTTAATTGACAAGTCATAATATATACTGTGATCATCAATAAATTTATTAGTAATACCCTGTT
>BRYE01000023.1:29751654-29756654 GCA_030159115.1 Actinidia arguta var. hypoleuca
AAATAATCTATTATATTCCTATGCTTTTACTTATCAAAACCAAACACTTGAATATGCATAAAAAAAAAAAAAAAAAACTGCATTTGATCCCTAGTTAACCAAATACTTGAATGGAGTTGTTTACTGAAAATAGGATTCCTGTGATTAAAATATTCAATCTTCATTCCTACCATCCAAACGCAATTTAAAATTTAAATAAATTTAAGTCCTCTAACGAGGATCTCACTGCAATTATCATTTTTGCTTCTCCTAGTTTACAAGGGAAACCCATTCTAATAGGATTATGATCATCTCAATTACATCCAATGTACTGAAGAGTTTTATTATAAAAAAAACTACATAATTTGAGGTATTAAATAGCACTTGAAAGACATAACAACTCTTTTTTTTCTCTCTCTTACTCCCCTTTTATTTGGTTCTTTTCAAAAAAAAATTAGACGTATTATTCAAAGAAAATAAAATTAAAAAAAACTTTATTTTTTACAAAAAAAAATGGTAAAATCTAAATTAATCAAAAATAAAGAATATAGATTTTAGTAGCTTTTAGTAATAATAATAATATTATTTTTAATTTTCGATTCCTATAATCAAGACAAACTAAAAAAAATATTTGTTAATTTTTTATATAAAAGATATTATAAATATAATTTATTTTAATTTTAAATTCATCAAATAAATAATGAATTATAATCTTTAATCAAATATTCAAAAGTTATGGGTAACGAAGATGATGAAAATCCTTCCAATACAAGAGTCCAATTCCGATTCCAATTCGGATTCCGAGTTGGATTTGAAGTCTCTCCGTATGGTGGATATATAAGCAAAGCGACACAAACAAAAACAGAGATTGCGACTGAGAGAGGAAAAAGGAAAAGCAATGGAAACGGAGAAGAAGAGAACACGAAGAGCAACCGACGGTGATGGCGGCGACGGAAGCGACGGCGGAGGAGTTTCGGCGGAGCTCCCTCACGATTTAGTAGTGGAGGAAATTCTGACAAGGCTTCCGGGCAAGTCTCTGATGCGATTCAAGTCTGTCTCAAAGCTCTGGTGCTCAATCATCGACGATCCTCGCTTTTGCCAGGCCCACCGTGCTCGTTCTCGTGCTCGCCCCACCCTATTACTGGTATGCCCAAACATTGACGACAAATTAGCCTACTTCTACTCAACCCAAACCCTAAGGGTATCAACATCAACGTTGGAATTGCTTTACCAGTTCAACAAGTACACCGGCCGAGGCGGAGTTACGGATGTCGTAAACGGCCTATTTTGTCTCTTCAGAGGTAATCGCGTGTGGATTTGCAGTCTCTATGCAGATCAAGATATTATGCTTCCTCCCTCCTCCTTAATTCAATACCCTAATTGTAATTATTATTTTGGGTACGATTGTGTTTCTAAGAAATACAAGTTGCTTAAAGTGTGCGCACTTAGGGATCGTGATGGGGAATATATTCCAGGTTCGGAGTGCGAAATTCTTACCCTGGGCAAGGACCAGTCGTGGCGATACATCCGTGGTCCTTCAATTGACATATGTAAACAATGGGTTTACATCCATGGGGATGGGGATGAAAGTAACAGTAGTACTCTGTGTTTCTGGCATCGCCTTGTAGATTGTTTCTTTACTTTCTCTTTTAAAGATGAAGAATTTAAATACATTAGCTCCCCACGAGGTTGGATTCCTAGAGACGGGGATTCATTACATCAATTTAGAGGCCGTGTGGCTCTGGTAAGTGGGTTGGTTGATCGGAAATTAGAGCTTTGGGTATTCGAGGGCAAGCACGAACGAGAAGAAGAAGAAGTAGATTCTGAAGAAGGTGACAGTGACATTACTTTTGAATTTGATGATGACGATGATGATGATGATTTACGACCACCAGTATATGTATGGACCAAGCACACCATTGAGATTCCATATGCTTTTGTTCATGGCAGTTTACTTGGGAACCTTCCTACAGGTGAGATGTTAATGACTGGAACTCTAGAAGAAGAAAAAGAAGAAGAAGAAGAAGAAGAAGAAGAAGAAGAAGAGGAGATCAATATTAACTTCATGCCCATCATGCCCATCATGCCTCCTCTTTATTCGTATGATCCCGCTAATGGAATGTTCACAGAGCATGTCTACAATTTATCATCTTTCCTCCCTTTAATTAGAAAGGACACCAAAAAATTCCACATATACTATTATGAGGAGGATATCACACCATTGAAACATTTGCTTAGCGTAGACTAGTTCAGTGGTAGAAAAACTTGTGTTTAATTGACAAGTCATAACCTATATGGTCTTCTATTTTGTATTTATTTTTATATTTCTGCAGTTTTCATTGAAGGTGTAACATTCTGAGCAAACATGTGTCTTCTTTGCACATAATTATGCCCTATGTATCTATCTTCTTCAGTTTTATGAAGAAAGAATCTAATTTGAGGTTTATTTCATATGATTTCTTATTTTACACTGGTGGTCATTCTAGCATTTGTTGCTTTCTTGTTTCCTTGGTATTCCTTATATTATATAAGGGTTATTCTAGTGCGATTAGTTTCTATATTGTTTTCTGACAACACCACACTGGAACAGAACTTGACTGGAATTCAATTATTGTAATCACATCAAGAAGAAGATGACGATGACATTAATTATAATTTTGACGATGATGATATTAGTTATGATGATGTATATGGAGAACTACTATCAGTACCAGTATATGTATGGACCAAGCACATCATTGAGATTTTATATGCTTTCACTCATGGCAGATGTAATTTACTTGGGAACCTTTCTATAGGGGAGATTTTAACGACTAAAGAAGAAGAAGAAACATTTGATTAGTGTTGACGAGTCTAGTCGTAGAAAAAGTTGAAGCTTAATTGACAAGTCATAATATATACCGTGATTATCAATAAATTTATTTAGTAATATCCTGTGTTACATTGAGCTTGAAGTATGGATTATATAATGAGATGTATAGTATATGGATTACTAATATATGATATGTGCTTTCGTTCTACGACCCTGTTGCTGCACAATTGTTTTTTATGATTTTGGTTTCATTGTTTTTGGTTGCTGCAAAAACACCAAAAACGTACTATTATGAAACAAAAGAAATCTTATGATTGGCTTGCATTGCATACTTAAAACACACACACGATAATAAAACCAATTATTAGTTTTATTATCCTTTACTAAGAAAGAAGTTTATGTAGTGGATATCAACTTTGTTTTATTGATTTCAGTTGGGTTTAGTGGATTTTGAATTCATTAGTAAATGTCTAGATGAAACGTTGTTTGATCAAAGTCTTCGTGTACGCCAAGTGTTGAACATTGATCTATTAAGTTTTCTCTTTTTGTCTTAGCACGCACGAAAAGGTTTTCGGTTCCCAAGGGAGGGAGCAGCAGTAGACTGTAGAACTGAACAAAAATAGAAGCATTAGTATTGTTCACATATGAGCTGTTTTTTTGGCTTCTTCAATTAGGATAACACCTTCCCAAGGCTTCTAACAATTGCAGCCACTAGTTTCCAAAATAGTACTGCCTCCCTTACTTATAAAATCTATAGCTATCCGCATTGGAAGTTGATTGTCATATCATCAATTGTCAAAAGCACCAAAGAATTCACACTTGCTGCATCTACAAATAAAAAGAAGCAATCTACATTCAAAATAATCACTTCATTCCAGTTTATGTGCAAGCACTGACATGTCGATCATCCAATGAACATAAGATTACAACACATGACAAGGAAGTAGGATGATGTAAACTTCAATAAATTCTAGAAAGAGCAACTTACCTTATTTTCCTCGAAGCGAACACCAACTATGTTTGTAATGTGAGATTGAGGCACACTTCCATATGGTACAGTGATAGATCCAGGTAAACACTTGATTCCAATCCGAATAAATTACTTCAACTGGTTTGATCTGTAAGTTTAGACCCCACCTACCAAAACCCTAACGCTCCATTGAAATTCATTTCATTATTTCCTCTCTCCTCGTGTCCATAATCCCGGCAAGGTCTTGTTCTAGATCGAGCACTCTCTTTCGTGATCACAACCGGTGTCTGCCAGCACTAATTTCGCTATATCAACAACTGTGGTGTCTACCAGTTCATGACTGCAACAATGTGATCTCTCTCAATCCTCTGGCGATAGGATTAAGTTGTTCAATGATATCGTCACTACGAAACACATTACACACTAGTCTCCACAACGTAAAAATGCTGACCACCAACATTTTTTCTTTTGACTTGAAAGGAAACTTCTCAGTTATAAAATCTAGGAAGATTTCACAACCAAATTTTATTTAATCTAATAAGAAAGATTTTCAACAATTTTCCCTAATCTGGGAAATTTCAAACTTAATTTTATATAATCTCATAAACCTCCTTAGTCTAGAAAAATTAAAGACGTCAGATTTAAATATAGGGTACAAAAAATAGATATTCCCTTCCTATTGTGGTTTAACAAACAACAAAATAAATAGACTTCAAGTATCTGCTAACATGAAGGCCAAAGAATTTTTCTCCTTCCGACAGCTGAACGGCTGGAAACTCTAGTAAAGAGGGCATGTAGGCCATGTACCTGCAGTTTCATAGACCAACTTAATTAAAACCAACATTTTTGAGGATGATAATAACACGATTCAAGCACGAGCTCTCAAAGCATAAATAACTGGGCGAGAATATTAGGATTGGGTATATAAGAAAAATGAAAAAAAGAAATGTATTTATAAAGTGAGAGGAACTTACATTTTTGGACATAATAATAGTGGTACTACAAGAAACTCTAAATGTCAAGTTCAACAAAGGAACACGAATCGGGAATGCCAAAGTTGTTCAACACCTAGAAGGAACACAAAAGAAGAGACTGCATGATTGCACTTGCAAACAATTTAAAAAATTAAATAAATCTTTTTTCCCAAATTTGACTGAATAAAGAAAGTTCATTGTACCATCTCGGTCAGAGTACGGGAATACGGAATACGGAACACGAAATAAAATATAACACAATAAT
>BRYE01000023.1:29766654-29769154 GCA_030159115.1 Actinidia arguta var. hypoleuca
AAAAATTTATATATTTTTTTTTATGTATGGATAACATTATCCTCCTGTTGATTATAAACATATTTACTTATTAATCATCCAATAATAAAGTGTCAACTCATCACCGCCACCAGCCACCACTTCGACTACTTGTTTGGCGATGACTTTTTTAGCAAACCTCCGACGACTTTTTCGACAAACTTTTTCAAATATAATTTTTACTGTTTTAGTATTTTGAGAGTACAAAATGAATAGTGAAATATATTTATGGAATCAATATTGAAATTTATTTACGGAACTAATGATAAAATTTATTTGTGGAACTAACATATCGAAAGTTATCTTTGAAAAAGTTTGCCAGAAAGTCATTGGAGGTTCGCCGAAAAAGTCGTTGAACGTCGGCCGCAAAGTGACCTCTGGTGGTGGCTGTCGGAGAGAGTAGAGGTGTAGTGAGAAATAGAAAATGGTGTAGAGAGTACAATGGTATTTTTGTCCTGTGTGGTAAAAAATGAGTTTTGACTTTAAATATTTTTGTGACATAGATCAAATGAATTAGAAAATTAGTCCAATGACCCTTAGAGTGAACCTCTCTTATTTTTATGTTTACCGTGTTTTCGTGTCGTGTTGTTCTCGTTTGACAAAAAACTAGACCTGGCACGGCCCATTAGTTTGGCTCACTCGTTCCTCGTGTCGTGTTGTGTCGTGCGATTATTTTTTTATGAATGAGTATAATGCGTCAAAAATATAAAATTATTTCATATTTGATCACATAAACGTGTCGTGTCGTGCCCCATGTCCCAAAAATAGTGGCATGTTCCGTCCATCACCGTGCCCGTGCCTGTGGCGTGACATGACATGATAATTTTTTTTAACTTGTCATGCTCGTACCAGCCGATCCATTTGACACATCTACACTGAATATTGTACTAAATTTGTATGTAGTACTGTTTTAGTGGATGAACTCATCCATGTATATTTAGTATATTAGTTTGTAAACTATTTAGTGTCGATAGCATTGCTCTATCTAAATTAAAAATTTAGGTCAGTTTGAGCTAAAGTTTCTATTTTTAGTTTATTAGCTGTTTTATTTTTATTTTTAGTAAACTTTGTCCACCATTTGATCAAACTTTTCTATTTTTTCGGTTTCTCTCGACGAGAAGAGTTTGATAATGTAAAAAATTTCATCTAATTTAGTAGAAGTTTATTAAAGAAAAAAATGAACCATTTTTTACTCAATAAATTAACTCTTTTTTTGTCTTTAGTTAATTTTTTTCAAGTTTGAACAAAAATTTTATATTTTTAAATTTCTCTTGTCGATAGAAACTGAAAATATATAAAAATTTGATTAATCTATGAGAAAAAATCGCTAAAAAAAATTATACAAATAAAGCAATTATATAAACTCAAACAAAAAACTACCCAGACTTGATCTTCCCCTTCATTGAAGTCGGGATTTATTCATTCTAGACCTCTATAATTTTACATTAGAGTTGGATGTAAATCAGGCCAGGACCGGGCTTGGCCTGGCCTGACCCATTTCTTTTCGGACAAGTAGGCTGGGCTGGCTTGCAAAATATTGTGTTTGGGCCAGCCAGCTCATTTGCCAACTGCCCAGGTCCAGGCCACGCTGATAGCCCTATGGTAAGAAATTGTGAGAAACACAAATGAGTGGCTAAATATTATTCATAATACTGAGATAGTGATTTGCTTTGTTCCTCATCCAACTTATTTTAGATTGTATTTGGACGGTTCAAATTTAATATCTTTCCTTTCTTTTACGTTTCTTCTCCCATCACAAATCTCTCTCTAAATCCTTAATCCAAATAGAGCATTACTAGACCACAATTCTTCCTATTCTTTTCTCAACTAGTCTACCAAACGAACTGGTAAAATCGCATGAGCACTTGCACTTATATATGCAAATAAATCTTTTGTGAGTACTTACGACATCATCAAGCTCGATGCCGAATTTGAAGCAGAGGTCTTCGAACTCTTCCCTCCCACTAGATTTTTGTATGCTCTGTGGAAGGAAATTCTGCAAGTCTGTGACAATATATGGAAGAACCAATGTGCCAATTAAAATAAATTCTATCGTTGGTTCTGTAGTTTAGAATAAACTTCCTTTTGGTCCCTGAATTTCAATTGAATACCATCGTTTCCAATAAATTCGATTCAGTCCCTCCATTCAAATTATTTAAAAATTTTAACCAATAATGAAAAAAAATAAAAATATATATTCAATATACGTTAATATTTTAAATTTTTTTAATATACCAAATTATAACTATTGTAAATTTTCTATATTATAACTATTCGAATTGGAATTATAAAGACCAAGATGGAACTTTTTCAAAACTACAGGGACCAATTTGATCGCTTGGCAGACGGTGCTATGAGCCTTCGCGGGTCGGTTTCGGGTTGATATGCCCCGTTCATCTGTACTTAGCTGGATATGATTGGAATGATAGAAGATCAGCTATCCCAAATTCTCTGTTCTAAATCCAAATAGATGACACATGTC
>BRYE01000023.1:29784154-29786654 GCA_030159115.1 Actinidia arguta var. hypoleuca
AAAACCATAGGAAATACAAACATTTGTTCATCACGAGAACAAAAATCATTCTTTGAATTCAATTGCCGAAAAAAAAATCTTTCTTAAGTTTGTTGGAAAAAATAATTCGGCAACAAATAGAATTCTAAAGAATCATTTTCATTAATCAAAATAAATTACAGAAATTAAAATTACAGAAATCGAAATAAGAGATACAAACAAAATTTTGCCGAGTCCTGCAATCGCAGTCTCCTTAAGAAAGATTCGCCGCCTACCGAGGGTGTTGTAGGTTGTTGTCGACGTCTTCCTCCCAGGATAAAACGGCTAGAACCACTAATTTCGGAACACCTCCGAAGTAGCCTTGGCGAACTAAACTTTATCTATCTCTCTTCTCTCAAAGAACTCAAATATTTTTGTGTGTGTTGGTGTGTTTTTCAAGCTAAACAAACTAGATTTTTATAGTGGAAAAAGTGACCTTTCATGTTAAAAACTTCCAGCCATAAACATGGCCATAAACCCATCCATAACCCCTCTCATTAGTGGGTTTATTGGCTGCCATCATACCAGCCATTAGAGGCTGTTTATGGCTCAAATAATGCAGCCATTAAGGGTTAAAAAAAAACTGCAACCCTTTGGCTTTTCATTCACCCAAAAAAAAATTCTAACACTATGTATCTATCTTCTTCTGTTTTATGAAGAAAGATCTCTAATTTGAGGTTTATTTCCTATGATTTCTTATTTTACACTGGTGGTCATTCTAGGATTTGTTGCTTTCTTGTTTCCTTGGTATTCCTTATATTATATAAAGGTTATTCTAGTGCGATTAGTTTCTATATTGTTTTATGATAACATCACACTGGAACAAAGCTTGACTGGAATTCAATTATTGTAATCACATCAAGAAGATGATGACGATGACATTAATTATAATTTTGATGATGATGATATTAGTTATGATGATGTATAAGGAGAACCACTATCAGTACCAGTATATGTATGGACCAAGCACATCATTGAGATTCTATATGCTTTCACTCATGGCAGATGTAATTTACTTGGGAACCTTCCTACAGGAGAGATTTTAACAACTAAAGAAGAAGAAGAAGAAACATTTGATTAGTGTTGACGAGTTTAGTCGTAGAAAAAGTTGAAGCTTAATTGACAAGTCATAATATATACCGTGATTATCAATAAATTTATTAGTAATATCCTGTGTTACATTGAGCTTGAAGTATGGATTATATAATGAGCTATATAGTATATGGATTACTAATATATGATATGTGCTTTCGTTCTACTACCCTATTGCTGCACAATTGTTTTTTATGATTTTGGTTTCATTGTTTTTGGTTGCTGCAAAAACAACAAAAACGTACTATTATGAAACAAAAGAAATCTTAAGATTGGCTTGCATTGCATACTTAAAACACACACACGTAACTAAACCAATTATTAGTTTTATTATCCTTTACTAAGAAAGAAATTTATGTAGTAGATATCAACTTTGTTTTATTGATTTCAGTTGGGTTTAGTGGATTTTGAATTCATTAGTAAATGTCTAGATGAAACGTTGTTTGATCAAAGTCTTCGTGTACGCCAAGTGTTGAACATTGATCTATTAAGTTTTCTCTATTTGTCTTAGCAAGCACGAAAAGGTTTTCAATTCCCAAGGGAGGGAGCAGCAGTAGACTGTAGAACTGAACAAAAACAGAAGCATTAGTATTGTTCACATATGAGCTGTTTTTTTCGCTTCTTCAATTAGGATAGCACCTTCCCAAGGCTACTAACAATTGCAGCCACTAGTTTCCAAAATAGTACTGACATCCCTTACTTATAAAATCATTATCGAGATTCCTCCGGAGAGCTAATATTGTAGCAAGATTGTCCTTACATTTAGGACTTCTAAATATTTTTTCTCACTACTACACCAGTTAAAATAAATAAACATTTTTTTTCCCTCAAAACACTATTTATTCGTAAACTACCACAATTTTTTTTTTATCTATAAGTAATTTTCTTTTTTTAAAAAAATGATCTAACTAGCTCAATACAAAAAAATTGTTCGTTCATATTTTTTCCTGAACACCACTATTTAGGCTTACATTTTCTGATATTAAAGTTCTTGATTGTTCTGATTAAGGGGAAATATTTTACAAGTTTCTATAGCTATCCGCATTGGAAGTTGATTGTCATATCATCAATTGTCAAAAGCACCAAAGAATTCACACTTGCTGCATCTACAAACAAAAAGAAGCAATCTACATTCAAAATAAGCACTTCATTCCAGTTTATGTGCAAGCACTGACATGTCGATCATCCAATGAACATAAGATTACAACACATGACAAGGAAGTAGCAAGGAAGTAGGATGATGTAAACTTCAATAAATGCTAGAAAGAGCAACTTACCTTATTTTCCTCGAAGCGAACACCAACTATGTTTGTAATGTGAGATTGAGGCACACTTCCATATGGTACAGTGATAGATCCAGGTAAACACTTGATTCCAATCCGAATAAATT